>VXBA01002686.1:167904-220274 GCA_013399895.1 Serilophus lunatus
AAAGTGCGGCGGGGGAGGGAGGTTCGGGCTCGGGATCAGCGAGAATTTCTTCGCAGGAAGGGTGGTCGGGCATTGGGATGGGCTGCCCAGGCGTCCCTGGAGGTGTGGGAGGAAAGGCTGGGCTTGGCGCTCGGCCCCCAGGTGTGAGCAGTGCTGGGCGGTGGAAGGTTGGACTCGGCGGGATCTGAGGTCTATCTGTCCCAGCCCGGCTGAGTCTGCGATTCCCCCTCCCCGTGTCCCACCTCCCATTCCTTCTGCGGGGGTACTTTATACACCGCCTGCCCCAGTGGAAACTACGCCCTGCCTTAGGGTGGCATCCGGGGTTGGGGGTGTTTTTCTGCAAAGACAGTAAATGACAAATGGTGATGGGCTGCTTTTCGTCTGAAGGGTTCGCTTCTTTAACAAAGAGCAGAAAGAGCGAGTGGATTTAGCGCTCAACCCCCCCCCAGCCGTGGTGATTGCGGTAAAGGAACAGATTTAGGACACTGGCGCTCGGTGGGATTTTTCCCAGAGCGTTGTATTCTTGGCAAGCGTCTCAGAAGGGCAGCAGTGTGTTCTGTTTTCTAGATCTTGCACATAGAACTTGCTATTCGGATGCTTTTTTGCTTCCAAGAGAGCTGTGCTAATCCCAACACAAAATATTTTGTCATAAAATGAAAAACATTTGGGGTAGTAAGGAAACTTCTGGAAAGCAAGCATGCTGATTAAATATTCATTCTTAAAAAATAACTTGGGCTTACTTTCTTTTTTTTCCCTTTGTTTCCCCAGATGTAAGCATCTCTGTGTCATCCTCCTTGCAAAGCAAAGGGAATATTTCCTTACTGGGAAATAGAAGGGTTTTTTTGGACACTCATGCACTGGTATGCCTGTTGGAAGAAAATGGTAATTTGTTTGAAACAAGTAGCTGTATTTAATGTCATGTCCTGTGTAGCTTTTTAGTTTACAATGCTTGTTCCTTTTCCTTGACACAGTGTTACAGCTTGGGTTCTATGGATTTTGGAGGGGGGCTTTACTGTATGCCAGGTGAGAACATAGAGGGTTTTTCTTCTACTTCAAAAAAGAAACTGGGAGCTTGCATAACTTTGTTTGGAATAATTGATTATGCTACTGCTAGTTAAAAATGCTGAAAAAAACGGAATTTTAAGAACTGAGAATAAAAAAACTCAGAGTTTTCAAGGTAGTGGTTTAAAATGTGTTAATTGGATTCCTGCATATTAAATATATTGCACTTTGAATGTGCCACAATGTATTACAACAGGAATATGGACTCCTTTTTAAAATGCAGCTTTTAGGATAGAAAGTAGAATAATATATAAAATATGTCTGCTTTGATGCTAATACATAGATAAAGGAATGGATTATTTTGGATCCATGCTGATGATTCTGGGAGAGGGGGAGGTACCTTAAGGTGAAGTTCAGTACAGCTGAATTGACTTGTAACATCTCTCCATTCCTGAAAAGAAGAGGTCCCATTCCCTTTCCCCTGCCATGTGGTTCTGCCTTTTTCCACATGTCAGGAGCCTCTAAGGAAACTCTCCCACTTACCTGCTTGATTGGTATTCTGAGACACCTGTTTAATGAGCTGTGCAACAGCAGTTGGGTGAGCACCAGGTCCAAGTGTCAGGAGGAGGGATAAAGGGAGAGGAGGGAGCCTTTTGGTGGTAGTAAACTGTGACATCAGCTCAGCTGTTGAAAGCCACTTCCTCTCACATGTGTTCTTTCTGATGCTCAGTTGCTGGGTGGTCTTAAAAATCATGCTTTTGCAAGTGTTTCCTTCCATGATGGTTAAATCTTCTTCATGACACCTTTACTACTACATTTTGAAAGTGGACTAGATGAGAGTATTTTTAGGGACAATGTTTTACTGTAGTTCCCAGTATATTAAGCTTAGAAGTTGGCTAATAGGCACTGAGAAGCTGGGAGACCTAAAATCAGTGAGGTTGGCTTTGATTTCAGTTATAGAGTTTTGTACATCTTTAGCAGCACCAAAGTTTTGTAGTATAATGATAAAAGCATTTGCTTTTCAGGGTCAGAATTCCTGCTCTTGGATTTAACCACGTGTGAGATGGCATTCAGTAATAACTCTAGGGAGCTGCCTCGTGCTTATCCTGCTGTTACTATAGTAGTGCTGTGCTACAGAAGCAGCCATCCTATGTCACATGGATGATTTTGGGGTGCATGGATGATTTTGGGGTGGGGGAACTCAGGTGTACTGGCTGGTTGTGTTCTTTTGTTAGTGCTGGATCAAGGGGGGTGTGTTCTGTTAACTTTCATAGCTGACATTTGTCTTAACTTGGTGCTGAGTGTCAGTGAGTGGCATTCCTGTAAACTGTCCAGATTGATGTCTCTCTCTGAACGTTGTTGCATTTTCTTTTGCTTAGGGTTCACTACTCAGCAGTCGGAGGTCGTCGTATCTGCCTTAGTGAAAATCATGGACACCAACCTGGATATGATTTACAAGGACATGGTCACCAAAGTACAGCAGGTTGGATCAGAGACAGTGGTGGTGTTTAGAGTAAATTAAAGCCTAATATGCCTGCCTATTTATTACTGTTAGACTCTGCATTTTGAAAGTTTGAAGGTGGAGAGCAAACATCCCTCTGTATCTATTGGCTAGTTAATTTTGTCTTAAGTTTGTCAGATAATAACCAAAGTGGTGTGGTGGACCTTGAGAATTTGGTCCTCTGGATTGGTATGCAAATCATAAGAAGTTTTTTAGTTTCAACCTTATGGTAGCTTGAAATAGAGTTACTGAGATGGTCTTAGACAGGCATGAGGTGTTAAATGCATGGATTTAAATCTCTACAAGTATTCTGTAGAATTGTTACACAGTAGTACAGATATTTCTCACCCTATTATGTGGTACCTTTTTATTTATCTCTTTGTCTCACAATGGCATTTATTTTGTGTTAGAATTTAGCTTTATTTCATTTTTTGTATGATATTTTTAGTGATTGGTTTAGTTGTATACACTGGTAAGATGGAGGAACATGTAGTTTGGATGCTGACATTGAAATCTACATCCTTTTCCTTTGGTGCTTGTGTAGTTCGTGGTATCCTCTAAACCTTCCCAGCGTGTATGTGTTGGTGGGAGGAACCAAAGAAAACTTGCTGGGAAATAGATTAATTTTTACATAGGTCCAGGTAGCTTGGCTGTCAGGAAATGCATACTGCATTGTTAGCTTTGACTTGTGAGGGAATAATTGACTTAATGAATAATTAGGTCAGGAGGCAAGGCTTGTCCTTACACTGCCTGTGATTATTTTTTGGAGGTAAGGCAGGGGCCTTTGGCAGGTTTGAGGAATTGGACGTGATGGTGTTCAATATTGCCACATTGAGCTCTTAGGCATCTGGTTCCAGAAACGAAGCTGAACTTGAGAGTCAGACGTGATTCACTGAATGTAGAAGTTAAGCACCTTTGAGTGGGATTCACAGCATGTGGTACACTGGAATTCCCTGACGTGTAAGCTGATCACACAGACAGCACTGACAAGAAGCAGAGCTGAAGTACTGGAGTTCTCAGCCCCTGGTCACCTTCTGAACACAAGTTGTAACTTGTACTAAGAAATGGGACACCTGGATTTTGCACCACCTTCCATCTAGGGAGGTTTCAGGTCATCCTTACTAGCTTTCAGATTGTAGGCAAACCTGACATAAGAGTGCTTCCTCCTCCTGTGTTGAATTTGTTCCGCAGTCACTCAGGGAGTGCCATGTTCAAGAGTCCTCTTCTGCCATAATTGGTAATTGATTTTATGATAAGGAGTCTCAGCCTCCTTCTATGCCCAGTGATTTTGAATGAAAGTAAACACGTTTTCCTTTTTTTTTCTGGTGAATTAAATGTTGCTGCTGTTGGTAGATGTTTTCTGAGACTGTTGGGTTTGACCTCGCAGGTGACTGTGTGCCATTGGGATTCAATGTGCAGGTTTGTACAGCAGCTCAAGAAGTCTGTGTGCCATAGATTCTGGGCAGTGTGATAAATCTGTAGTTCCTTATAGTCTATGACTGCACAAGGGCTTGTGCAGGAAGAGAATGAAGAATTGGAAGAAAGGTTTGGAATGCTGGGAATGAGCTATTATCACTAAGCCGTAGTTTGGTGTGTAAAAGATTAAATATTACGCTGGTTAGGTAAAACCTTAGGGAAAAACGGATCTACGTGTGTGTGTGTGTATGTATGGAGATGAAGAAGAGAAAGAATAGGGAAGATTCTGTTCTCTTTTTGCTGCGTTTACTGATGAGAAGAGGGAACAAGAGCAAGCTGGAGACACCAGGATGTAAGAAAAGAGGTGTCTGTGCAGTGCCCTTTCTGTGGACGTTTTGTAATGTGTCCAGTGCACTGACCCATTTTTTTTCAGTCTTGTTGTCAGGTAGCCTGGAGAGTCATTTCCGGATGCCACTTAGAAATACAATGCTGCAAGTTAGAATAGCATTTGGTGACAAAAGTGAGGTTAGAGCATTGTGTCAGGGTTCTTAGTCCAGAATCAAAAGCAAGGGTCTACTTATTAGAGGAAGATCTTCAGAGAAGAGAAGGCGCTCCCTGTTTGCATATGTGGGTAATGTAGGATCTAGAACAATGTCTGCAGACTTTTCCATCCTTGAAAGTTGCAAAAGATTGTTGTTTGTCTTGTGTCAGTTCAGCATAATGGACTGAGGAGAGCAATTAAAAGTATTAGTGCATGATTATGAGTAGTGGAGCACAGAAACTCCCTTGCGGGGTGAGGTAGAAAAGAAGGCAATTACAAAAGAGTATGGTTGTGCTGAGGAGTTTTGGTCTGAAAGCCAGCTTTACTCAGAGACACTTCTCCCTAATGTCTTGACTAGCTTAAGAATTTGAAGACTTGGAAGAAACTGCTTCCTAGGCTATTAATTGAATTATTCTGATTTGTGCTAGCACTGATAATTTTGTCAAACATTACCAACGTCTGATCCTAACTTGCTTATTTTGTCACTGTAACTTCATCTTGCCTTCTGAAACTCAGATAATCAATTTGAAATTGTTGAATTAAAAATTTTGGGGTACCAAAATAGTCTGTCGCATTTGTAGGCACAGATGAGAAAAAGCATTGTAGTTATGATATGTCCTGATGCTTTTCTTTCTCCTTTTATAGGAAATTGCACTTCAGCAAGTAATGTCCCATATTGGTGGTGTGAAAAAGGACATGATTATTTTGGAAAAAAGTGAATTTTCTGCACTTCGTTCAGAAAATGAGGTAAAAATCACTGTCTTGGGAAGTGCTATTCCAGCACTTGCATATTTTTTTCCTTATGATGTACAAAAGCATCTTGTAGCCAAGGGGATGGCTGTGGGGCTGAGGTGGTTAGCACCTTCATTAGTGACCTTGTTGATGGAACAGAGTGCAACCTCAGCAAGTCTGCAGATGAATCAAAGCTGGGAGCAGTGGTTGACACTCCAGGCAGCCGTGCTGCCACTCGTGGGGCCATCAGCAAGCTGGGAAAATGGGACGACAGGAATCCCATGAAGCTGAACAAATGGAAATGCCCAGTCGTGCCCCTGGCGAGGAACAGCCTCAGGCACCAGGACAGGCTGGGAGTGACCAAGTAAATGGGAAGCAGCTCGGCAGGAAAGACCCTGAGGTGGACACCAAGTTGAAAATGAGCCAGGGATGAGCCCTTGTGGCAAAAGCAGCCAACAGGCTGTGTTAGGAGGGCTGCTGGTGAGACAGACACTGCTAATTTCTGCCTTGTGCTGTTGTTTGGAAGGGCACAGTACTGAGCAAACATGGATGTATAGATATATATCTACACACATACTGAGGACATAGCCGTGTTTGGTTTGCCTGCCTTTCTACATTATGAGTTGTAGTCACTGATCATGCAAATTCAGTAGTAATTATAGATTTTGTGGTTTTATATACAGTAATAAAGTGTACATTTTTTTCCCTACTCTTCCAGAAAATAAAACTTGAACTCCAACAGATAAAGAAGCAAGTCATGGTAAGATAATTAAGAATTAGCACCTGTGTAGTTTGCTTGAAAAAATAAAAAGTGTTGCTTCCAAAGTTTTATTTTCAAAGCTCTGCTTAGTTGTTGTGATAGATAAGGTAGTGAAATTGCTGTACACTGTGGGCTGCAGCAAAGAATTCCTTGAATACTTCATTTATGGAGACAGGGAACTGTGAATGGTACAGGAGATGAAGAAAAATATGACTGAAGACATTTTTACTTACCTGTCCTTAATTCAGATTCAGAAACTGGCTGCCATGTTAAGGCTGAGTGAAGTTCTGTATTTAGGGCTGCTTGTACATTAAAGATGCAGCATACTTTTAAAGTTACAGCACTTCCTAATTGTGGATTTTGGTTGATTGGTTTTGTGGGTTTGGGGTTTTTTTGTTTTTTATGTTTTTTTTCTCTCAAGACATCTATAACCTGTCCAGAATTTAAAATAGTCTTTAAATGGCTTTTTTAGGCCACCAAGTTTGGAACCATTATGTTTGCTCCCATTCGTTTGGGAGTAAATGACCATTTCAAAGAAATGGGTTCTGTATAAGAAACTTACTCTGTTAATTGTTATTCAGATTCTTATTCTTAACAGGTTTAAGCACCAGTGCTGTGTTTCTGTTCTCTATGGTTTGCATGTCTTGGAGAACACTGCAAACACCCGTCTACCCTCAAAACCATTATCCTCTGAAAATCTATCATTTCATTTCAAAGAAACATGCATTCTTGCAAGAGTGATTAAGATTGGAAACTGGGAAATATTAACTGTTTTTAGGGACTATGGGCATCTGACTTAAGAACTGAGTGCTGTTGGCTGCTGAGGTGTCTCTTCTTTGTTGAGAGGATGGCAGGAGCACTGTTCCTTTCCTAGAATTTGTCCATGAAACTATGAGAGTATTGGAGTTACTGAGCTAGGTGACAGTGTGGTCAAACTCAGTTTAATGCCTCCTTGCCATTCCTTTCCTGTTCTCTTACACTGCTTTTTGCACTATCATCTCCAAAAGGAAAGCACAAATTTTTCGAGCCTAGTCCTGCATGTTTCACACTGTTTTGTGAAGTGCTTTATGCACCTGAGTTTTCAGAAGACCATTTTCAAATACTTTTGACATCTGATTTTTGAATTGTAACTTATTTTAGGGGTTTAGTTGCCTATAAATGAGCTAGTGTAATCCACTGGCAGAGCATCGTGGATCTCTGTCACCTTTTCTTAAAAGCTAAATGTCTTTACTTTTAACTGTAAATGTAATTCTCACAAGAGCAAGTTGTTTTATGTTTGCTCAAACAAAAGAGCACAATATAAAAGTTCAAGAAAAATAATTTCTAATTTTTGATACATTAAACTGTAGTGTATTCTGTTGCAGTGATAACCAATTAAAGTTCAAAATTCAAACACAGTAATTGAGTCTAATTATTGTTCAGACTATCTTCATGAACTCTTGACTCGTAGACGTTGGCCTACTTGAGAAATGCTTACTTAATTCTAACTAGACTCTCCCAGAACATCATGTTGCTTTTCCCACACATCCATCTGATCAGCACTTTGCCTCATGACAAACCTTCAGCTGGCTGGAATTCCTGCCAGGAGGTTACACTAAAATGGCAGCTGTCACTGAGAAAAGCAGGAATCATGTACAGCTATTGATAAAATAAAATGCAAGTGTACAACTTCTGGTCGTTTTTGAAAGCCAAGTATTTAAAAATCTAATAAATCTAATCCTGACTACTGTCTGTAGCTTTTACTGGAAAAAAAAACAACACAACAAGATTTTGGTTTTGCATAGGAAGGCTAGAAACTGCTTTTAAAGTTATTTTAAGCATCAAGACTGCTTCATGGAAGGAACCTAGCTTACAGGTGTACCTAGGCACAGGTTTCTAGAAATCAGAGAGAGTTACAGGATATCTGAAACATTCCCTGTAATTATAGAAGGACGTGTTCTCAATTAAGTGCTGTTCTCAGTGTTGAAAGTAATTGTTAGTTTTGAATCTGAGATCCAATTCATACTATACAACATCAGTATTTCCAGGGTAAGAATAGAAATACTTTTGAAAATTACATACATTAATTGGAAAGATGACACATGAGATATGTAAAGAAAGACACAACATATTTGTGTTTCTGCTTATTATTAACAGAAAGTCTTGCTTGCTGCTTTATCATTTTTTCCCATTAGGATGAAATTACCAAAGTTCGTGCAGACAACAAGTTAAACCTAAACCTAGAGAAGAGCAGAGTAAAAGAACTGGTAAGTTTTGGTAACTTTCTTCTAGAAACATCTTAACACTGAGTATTTTCCAAATTTGGGTGAGAGCATCTTGCCCAAAGAGCGTTTTCATACTAACCTGTAGTATCACTTGGCTTCAAGGTGGTATTAATCCAAGTTACTCATCCTTAAGGTGGTGTTGTGCAAGGTGTCTTGTTTGGGTTTGCATGTTTTACTTATTCTGATGCTGCTTTAATATCAGGCTTAACATATTAACTTAAATATATTATTTAATCTAATATGCTGACTAGCTGCCCAGAGGTGTTCTGTTTTATTAGTGTATCTCTCTGTTTTCACACTTAATTGTACACATTTCACTGAATTTATCATCCTTGAAGATGTTTTGTTTCCCTGTTATTTGAGGTTTTTTGATTGTAAATGGTGCAGTTTCAGATTTGAGGTTTAAAATATCTGGTAGAGCTGAATTGATGTAATCTTAAATTAGGGTAATGTAGATGTAGAATTAGAAGATTAACAAGTTTTTGCATTATGCACAGCACTTTATCTAGAATTCTGTTCTCATAGATTTTTTGCAGTAGCTTTTAGGATCTCAAGGAAATTGCATCTTAAAAAATTGAAAGATCTTTTAATGACATTTCTTCTGATGGTTTTACTTATTCAGTCCTTTCTCCCAGGTGTGTAATGAAGATGTAATATTTATCTCCAATGCAGGCAACAAGAATTGTTCAAGTAGATGTCCTTTATCTTCTGTGTGTGCCCCTTTACATTTTTCAGTGTGATTAGTTTAGGTAACAACTGTGTTGGAGATTTAGAGTAATGACTAACAGTCTGTTAGCCCATGGTAGGTGCTTGAATAAAGTACAGTTTGAGCAGGTAGAATTCTTATTTAAAGGTTAATACTTAAGCGCTATTGTTTTAAAAAAGCACCATATGAAATGAGCTCATTGTGTAGATCATAAGCCCTAAGTACTGCAAAGCTTACAAAACCTGTATAAACCCACTGCACCAGTGATAAATTAGGCACCAATGTTTTCTTGTTTATTTATGTAGGATCCTGGAATCTGGACTCTTGTCTGTTGTGCAGTTACAAAGTTATTTTGACTGCCTTCCAGGAAAAGTAAACTGTGCATGTCAACTTTCTCTTAAAAAAGTTGAGCAACTTTGTAATCTGTTGTGGAACTATAACTTCATGGTTTCTATGGAAACTGCTCTTTTCTTTTTTACTCCCCCACTCCCCCAGTCTAATTGCCAGCTCTGCCAAGCGTGCACAGAACAGGAAAAAGACAGATGAATGGGGAGCAGGGTGTAGCACATGTGCTGAGTTGAGTATTTTTCAGCATCATTGCTATATTTACTTTGATTGTAATGTGAGTAAGGACTGAATACCCAGCTTTCTGAGAATAAAACTCAGGGTAATTGAAGGTTACTGTGGATTCTTACTAGGTTACTTTTCAGAAGAGAACTGTCCAAAGTTTAACTTGCTTTGATTTGAAGCACTAAGTGAAAGGTTCTTATCCTTCAGTTTTGCTTGGAATAAGTACTGAAAGAGAATTTCTTAATTTGTCAACACTGATGTGAGCAGTCCTTTATGTTTCAAACTTTGAATGCTTTATCATATAATTAGTTCCTTCTACTTTATTTCTCAGAGAATCCTATATTGCTTAATGCACACCTTGTGATTTATATCTGCAGTGTACAGATACAATTTAAAAACTTGAAATATGGTACAAAAATCTACATCTATTCATGTGTTCATGCATCACAGTGCCTCTAAGCTTGCTGTTAAAAAAATTCAAGATGCATCTGACAAAACTGAATTTTCTCTGCGCTATGAAAAACATGGACTTAAGGGCAAATCTCACTGTTGTTGTTACAGAGGTGTGGTGATGCCTTGCAGTGAAAGACCAATATCACTGTCTTAAGATTAAAATCCTTGGGTCTGACCTAAAGAGTTCTAGCCACAAAACAAAACTTTAAGAAAATCCAGAAGAAGCTTGTAGAATATAAATTATTCCGAAGATGTGTGTTTGGCTAACTGCATCTATGTAAAGTAAAACGGACAAACTATTTCAGTCCATAAAATTATTTTAATTATCTTGGTTCTTTGGATAGTGATGATCAGTTTATGAATACGGGGTCCAATTCCTACATTGCTACCTAAACACAATTTTAATAAGATTTTTTTCATAAATTTTCTGCTATCTTGCCACTTTAAAAAATGTAGATTTGTATAAAATACCTGAATTTCTTCTTTTATCCCTCTCTTCATTTTGCAGACTAGTGACTTGCGACTCTTTAATTAATTGTAGACACACTGTTCTTTGTCTTTATGTAGTTCCCTACATTTGTAGCAGCCTGTTATATCTCTTAACTTTAAGTTCAGATCAGTCAAAAACCCAACTAGAGCTCTAGATCTTTAAGGAAGTTTTTTCAGTGCTGAGGCATTTATGTGGATTAATCTGATTGCAGTGTTAAAACAGAATAAGCTTCCAGAGTGGAGGAAAAAAAAGGTGACTTTTCCCTGTCAGAATGTCAACATATGAGGTTATTGCTGTGGAACTGGGGATTCTAAGATGGCTGCCTGATGACCTTAATACTCTGTACTATAGACTGCTGGTTTAGCAGCTGTCTATGGATCATTTAACTGCTCCAGTAGTGGGACAGGAACCTTTATAGATGTCGAGGCAAAACATACCTGTCCATGCATCAGAAAGCTGCTTTAATTGGGATGTAGCTTTCCTTGAACCCAATAGCTATAACTTAAAAATGAGCCACAACTTCTGGTAAGCCACAAATGAATGACTTAATGTGCAATACAAATGGTCTGTTTTTAACAAGTAGATCATGAAACGATGGTCAGAACAATTCAAATTGGTGATACAGTGCTGACTAAACACTTCTTTGATAGCTGAGTTTGATTATGATGTTTTAAAACTGTTCTTCCTGAAGGAAGTAGATGGTTCACTCTTAGTTGTGCTTAGTGTGTCTTAGTTATGCTTAATGGATTCATTAACTTCCAGAGTTACTGTTTAAAATCACAGGTCCTTGTTTTTCAGAAAGGCTGGCAGATTTGCCAGCAGAGTTGCCTTTCTTTCAGCTGCTTACTAATATATACAGTTTTTGCAGAGGATGAGCATCTGATGAATTTGTTGTGCCTTACATTTCAGAGGTGTGGATGAACATCAGTTTGAATTGTGCTTTTCAAAATGACAGCAGTTACCTCCCAATGCTGTCTCCCAAGTGTTGTCAGACAGTAATCTTGTCCAGATTATGTGTTCTGCATGGTCTGGAAACAAATAAACGTGCTTTTAAGTGGGGAAAAAAGGCTAAGGACAGTATCATGTTTAACACCTTTCTTTCTCCCTCTAGTATTCGCTTAATGAAAGGAAACTACTTGAAATGAGGACAGAAATAGTGGAATTGGTAAGGACTTGGTACACGGCAATTTTTCTGGCATTCGTGTTACAGACTTGGTACCTTTTTTTGGATTTGATAATGTCTTTAGGCACTTTAATGTAAGTGTCTACAGAATAAAGTAAAGGCTTTCATATGTATTATTAGACCCCTTGCATGTATATATAAACTATTCAGTAGTGACTTTGTTTTGAAACTCCATGCAAGTAGTATTTTCTCGAGATAAAATTCCATTCTTAATGTGAAATTAATTCTTCCTCCCACGTTCAGTGAGAAAATCATTGCTAGATTGATTTGTCTTCATTTTAGAGCAGGTTTTTAACCAAGCACTTCTGCTTCCACTTGTTTCCTTTCTGTAGTATAGGAAATTATTCCTAGGAAGATGTCCAGCAGTAAATCATTAACTGATTCACAATGTTTCAATAGCGCTGATTTGAAAATATCAGCACTCAGCAGCTGTTGTTCTCAGTTTACAAGTTGGATTCTTCAGTCTCTTTAGTAATAATTTGAACCCATCTTTTTTAACAGAAGTCCTGTCTTCTATCATAATCAGATTCTGAATTTGTCTGGAGCTGTTTTTGAGGTAGAGTTCATGACAAGATGAAGAGGTGCTTTTCTACAACAGAAGACCAGTTCTCAGTTTTTCTAATGATCCATAAATCTTTATGCTCCAGTACAATTTTATCACAAGAGGCTCTTGGGCTTCTCAGTGGTTCTTGGGCTTCTCAGTAGCTCTTGTAATTAAGCAGTGACTTTGGTATTGGTGGGCCAAGAAAAAGTCATTCTAAAGATTGAAGTTAATGTTTATGCTGTTAGATTGAGATAAGAAGGCATCCAGTTCTGCTAGTTTCTAGATTGCTTGTTAAGGAACATGTAATCGCATAAATTCCCTGAGTTGACCAAATTATTCAATTCCTTGGATATAAACAGCTAAAGAAGGAATTGTTTCTCCTTGAAAAAGACCTATATTAGCTCAGTTGGCTGGAGCATGGTTCTGATAATGGCAGTGTTGTGTGTTTGATCTCTGTACAGGGCGTTCACTTAACTGTTGGACTCAATGATCCTTGTGGGATCTTTTCCAACTCGGAGTATTCTGTAACTTCTGTAAGAATGCAAATTCACATGCATTCAAGCAGGAAGCAAAAATACAACCTGAAGGGGTGGGTTAAATTTCTAAATAAACAGGAAAGTGATCAAATTGCATCATTTTGTTGCTTTGTTTTTTAGCATGCACAGCAAGATCGGGCTTTGACCCAAACAGACAGAAAAATAGACACAGAAGTTGCAGATCTCAAAACAATGCTGGAATCGCACAAACTCGATAATATTAAGTACTTAGCAGGTAAGGAATCTGATGGTCTCTGAAGATGAAGCTGTTAAACATTGTTGAATTTGTTTGCCAAACTCTCGTTAGTCTGTATTCATAAAGGTCCCAATTAAAAAAAAAAAATTAAAGTACTTGAAATAGTCTCAGGCATGATAGCAGCCTTATTTGTGTACTTAACCTGGACAAAGTTTTCTGTGATATGCAACTTTATTTTGCATGGACTTTTTCTCTGGTGTTTACAGTGCTTTATACTGCAGTAATAAGGTGTATGAGAAATCTAGAAGACTGCCTGTTAATGAGGGCCAAAAAAAGTTCTTCTGTGCCTGACTTCATTTTTTAAAGCAGCCTGCTGCATGCATTACTAGGATTTCTTCATCTATCTGATGGAGATCTGTGCAGAGTGGAACATTTCAGTTTTTCTGATTGTTTAGCTCCACATATTGTTTAAACCTCCATTTTTACACAAGTACATTAAAGAAAACACTATGTATGTGTGCCTACATTGTCACCCTGGATAACTAATATGTTGACATTTTGCTACTGAGTGTGCAACACTATATAGATGAGGTTTGCCGTAGAAAGTTACTCCGATTTAGATTTCCTCATTATTCTTTCACAATGAGTTTTGTCAGAAGTATAATCAGTGAAGCGTATTCATAGTACTTACTGTATTTCAGACATATCCTTTAGAGAGAACCAATAAAAGGCACTTTATTAATATGAGGAGAACTTTTTTCCCTACCATTCCTACTCAAAAACACATTGAACTCTATATGGAAAAAAAATAATTAAAAATCATTTGCATTGTGTTTGAAACGCTCCTGTTGCAAACAATGGCACAAATCTTTTGTGTGTCTATCTAGAAATAAAAAGTTTATTTCATTTCAATCAAAATTTTAAACATTGGAAGCTGATAAGCCTTGTTAAAGATGGTTTTCCTTTATTTGTTAGCTGAATACTTGACTTTGACTTATTAATCCTGTTATTTATTTCCTTATTTTACATCTTGATTTTTTTTCTTTATTTTACATATTGATTTTTTTTCTGAATGGTGAGGAAGAGTTTCTTTCAGGCTTTCAACAGTTTTTCAGCCCAGTTTTCCTGAATTCTTTTTTTTTCCCCTTCCTTCCTTCTTATTTGTCATTTTTCTATTCCTCCTAACTTGAAATTGTTAGTTGTAAATAAAAAAACCTTCTTTTCTTGCATGGAGAAGGGGTGGTGGTTACATTTCTCGTATTGTAGTAAGACACATACATAGCTTTCTGAAGAGATGTTCTGAGAGCTAATGATTTAATGTCATTTAATGTCAATGCTAATCCCATTTTCCCCTCTGTTTTTATTTTCTTTCAGGTTCAATATTTACATGCCTTACTGTAGCACTGGGATTTTATCGTTTATGGATATAACAAGACATAAATTTAAAGGAACTTCTACTGTTTTGATTTCTGAAAAAAAAAAAAAAGATTTTAATCTTTATCTGGATTTCAACCAAGTCTTGACTGTTTTATTTATTATTTTGTAAAGCAGACTATATTGAGAATGTAACCAAAGATGTGCCTAGAAACAAACTGTACACATATCATGCATATGCTGACCGTTACCTCTGACAGAAGCACTTCTGGCAGTTCCCTCCATTCTGAACTGCAGTGCACGTTGCCACTGCCAAGTGCCGTGTGGGAGCAAAGGCTGGCACTCGTGCCAGTGGGATGGGTCTCCATGCTGTAGAGAAACACCAGTGGAATTTTGCTCCATTGCCTATTTGGACAGGCTTGCCAGGGCCAGTTGCATGTGTTGGACTGAAGTGTGGATCATTAGTGTAAAACTGAAAGGACACGTTTTGTGGCTTGGAGGCACTCTTGTATAAGTGGAGTTTGCATTAACTGAATCATATTTACTTCCCTCCTTCTAACACTTGTTCATACAGTTACTATGATCAAATGTTTGTTTGGCTATTTTTATACCAGAGCTATCAGCTTGTTTTCCAGATGGCTGCCCAATCAGTCGTGTTCCATTAATGAGCACTGTGTAATGATAGCAGTGTTTGCTGCTAGTTTTGTTTGTAAGATATTTGTAGAGATTTTTGTGACTAACTTGACTTTTGTACATATAAGTGTCAGATACTCATTCCATATGCTGATTGTTAACCTTGGCACTATAACTGGAAGTTTGAAATGCAGTAAAATACACTAGTTTTGTTAATTTGTATTTAGGTGGTAGAAAGCGTGTCTCTGGTGTTGCCTTCTTGATGAAAGAGAGTTGAGTCTTCTAGAAAGGAGTTTTTAAATAGTTGTTATGAAGTAGGGTCTTGGCAAGAAAACTGCAGCACTGACAGACTTCCAGGAGGTTTATTGTTTTATTTTTTAAAAAATCATGTTGATTGTTCAAATGTGGAACCTTGATAGTGATTGTAATAGTGAAAGCAGTAATGGACACCTGTAGGGATGTTTAATCTAGTTCTGAAAAACTCCATGTGAACCAGTAAGTGCAACTGAAAGCAATGAAGAAAGGTGTCCAGTGTATCCAGATACCTGTCATTCTTCCACTGATGAATTCACTGCTTCAGTAGCAGAGCTGCCATCTTTTTCTTTCAGTTGAGAGAAATTTCCCTTTCCTGCTTGCTGTTAGGAGGGGTGATCAGTTTATTTATGGTGATAAAAGCTGTTAGAGCACAATCACAACTTTGCTTAATGAAAGTAAAGCTTTTTGGCTACTTTGTGTGTGTACTGCAATAACCATTTAACTTTGTGGTTGGGAGTGCCAACTTTGATCCTGTGCAAGTGTGGAAGAAGAGATGGATGCCTGTAGCAATCTTACACTGGGCTGAAATAAAGAGTTTTGAATATTTCATAGAATATGAGGAGTTTTCTTTATAAATGCAACTTTTTAATTTGAAAATAATCTCTTTAGCAGTGACTGACCTTCAACCAATAGCATATCTTTTAAGCTAAGGATTCATGAAGTCAAGAGCCCCTCCAAGACACTGAAGAGGAATAACATAAGGAAACTCTTATTGCAAAATAACTTAACAGCCTCTCTAAATGACAGGATCTCTATTCAAGAACTTCACTTTTTTGGTTAAAAAATATTTTTGTACTATCTTACAGGATTTGACACTTTCTTGAATTAGATATGCAATAGTTCAATTTTTAGAATGACTTTGCCGTTGATCTTATCTTCCCAGCACACATGATTCTATATATGTCTATGTAATCAGCACATGTTTGCCTGTAGGCCTGAGCATCTGACAAATAGTTGCTAAAATAACTTTTTAAGACTAATTTTAAATATAGGGTCTGCCCTGCTAAAAACAGATACTATGCAAATAAATTTCTATTTAGGGCAGGTGGAAGGAGGAAGTGAAAGATTATAGAGCAGCGCTGTCTTGGAATTAGCAAAGTGTCAGCAAACCAGCACTTGGTGAGTGTTTAAGCAAGGAATGTGTCATTCAGAAAAAATACTCTAAAGAGAGCATCATTAATATTGCCTAGCCCATAAAATCTTCAAGTGTTGTGTAAAAGTTTGTTACTCCTATTCTGTGTACAGAGTCACAAAATGTCCTGTTTCCTCTGTCACAATCTCATTATATGTACCACCTGTGTTTGTTGACATTCCAAAGATTTAGAACATCGCTATGTATATTTGCAAACACAAACCTGACTGATTCAGACTCTAGGAATGAGCCTTCTGGTACAGGTAGGAATCTGTTACATCAGGATGTACTACTGAGTATAAAATCACTGAATGGTTTGGGTTAGCAGGAACCTTAAAGATTCCAACCCCCCTGCCATGGGCAGGGACACCTTCCACTAGACCAGGTTGTTTGCTCAAGGCCCCATCCACCCTAGCCTTGAACACTTCCACAGTTGGGGCATCCACTGCTTCTCTGGTGCCTCATCACCTTCACAGTAAATAACTTCTTCCTAATACCTAGTCTAAACTGTCTTTGAAGCCATTCCTCCTTGTCCTGTCACTACATGTTCCTGAAAAAAGTCCCTCTCCAGCTCACTTGCAGCCCCTTTAGCTGCTCTAAGGTCTCCCCAGAGCCTTCTCCAGGCTGAACAACCCCAGCGCTCTCGGCCTGTGTTCATAGAAGTGCCGCTGCCCTTTGATCGTCCTCATGGCTTCCTCTGGGCCTCCTTGACCAGGCCTATGTCTGTCGTATGTTGGGACCCCAGAGCTGGATGCAGCACACCAGGAGGGGTCTCTCCAGAGCAAAGGGGCAGAATCACCTCCCTTGACCTGCTGGCTGTGCTGCTTTTGATGCAGCCCAGGATTTGGTTGACTTTCTGGGCTGGACATACATGTCTTTTGAAAAGCAACAGTTGAGTGTCAAATGAGCACTAAATTCATAAACGGGAGAACTAAGATGGCAATTCTCCAAATTTGTTTCTGTAGGACTCTGTATCGTGCTGTATATTGTCTCTAATTGGAATCGGTAGCAACTCTAAATGTACTGAGATACTTTCCGGTTCCTTGACTTCTTAGTTTGATTTTTAATTTGCAGAGCTCTTTCAAAACATACCAGTGAAAAATAAATGAGACTGTTTTACCGTAAAACTGTTTCAGCTGTGAAAATCTGCAGTAGCTCCCCATTGATTCAGAAATTTATCTGTTCATTTCCTGCCTGGCAGGAAATAAAGGATAAAAGAGAAAAAAAATTAATCTAGAAGTGTTAGATCTCCCAGCTCTCTCTCTAAGTCAATTTGCAAGCTAAAGCTGAGCTCCAGCCCTAATTTGCTTTCAGGAAAAGCCCATTTCTATTGAGAGCATGTAAGAATAATAGTGTCTACGTTAACACGAGTTGGAAGTTTTTCCTCTGAATTTCCCCAGTCACACAGCAAAGACAGGAGATTCTTTAAGGATTTGTTTCTTTTGGTGAAGGAAATCGAGAATCATTCCTAAGTTGCTCCAAAACTTTTTTGTGTTTTGCAGAAATCCAAATTAAGAATGCAGATTTCTTACAAAATTGTACTTACTTGTAATATATTAGTGGAAGTATCTTGAGTTTAACTGCTTGTCTGTTTTGTTTTCCCTCGTTTTCAGTAAAAATCTGTAAGGCAGTAGTCTCACTGGTATTTATTAGCTAAATTGTTTGCTTCAAGAATTTTATTACTACTAAATCACATGCTGTCTAGCCCCTTCTCTACTGGAAGTGTTGATTGCGTCATTTCACAGAATGTTGTCGAGTTGTACTTGAAACCACAATTTGATAAATGGAAACATATTTTTAATGTAGGTATGAAATCTGCTTCAGTTTTCTAGCCACAAATGTTTTGATTTACTAGAATAAGCCTTCTCCTATTTGTGAATGTTCACTTAACTGACCTTTCCAAAAGTGGTAAAATCCTAGGTCTGTGCAGCTATCAACGGTTCCTGTCGACTTTGGAGAAGGCCAGCTTTTACCTTCAAGACATTTTGAGCCCTAGTGCTTCAGTGGACTTTCCTTAGTCTTGCAACCACCTGCAGATCTTGCACAGGAAAACTGTTGAGGTTTTTCATGTGCTTTAGTTTTTTGGAGTTTTTTAATCAGCAAAGTTAGGTAAATTCCTGTAACTAGTTCCTTTAAACTACTGCAAGATGTGAGCAAGTCTTAGTTGTGCATCTCCTGCTAGGTTTTCAGGAATAAACTACCTTTATTGCTCTGCGAGAAAATTTAATATTTAACAAAAAAGCTATATAAAGTCTCTTTTCAAAAAATAAGTACACTGTGAAATTAATTTTTAATACTCTAGTGTATTTGGAAATTATTCATTAGTTTGACCATGATGTTTTCTTTTTAAATGTTTTTCTTTTAGTTATATGTAACTTGAACTTATAGTGCTTTTGTTGTTGTTGGGGTTTTTTTATTTATTTTAGAATAAAGTTTTCTACATAAGACATTACTTTCCTTTAGTCTCTATATAGAGAGTTCATTTACAATTAACTATGTGCCTGGAATATTGTGGGTTGCTTTAATCAGAAACAAATGTGTACACCCTTGGAGATAGGTGGCCTGCTGTGTCTTTGTTAGGAAAGCTTCCTTTGGCTTAAAACATATTTTTTACCCTATTGCCAAACATTTTAAAGCAGCAGATTCTTTATTTTACACTTAAATTCTATGTCAGAGTAATTGCCCCTTATCCTCAACATGCAGTTTTGTAACTACACAAAGATCATACAGGAAGATAGCTTGTCTTTGCATAGTGTTCCTTTGAAACCTGTCCATTCCAAGGAAGATTTCAGTTTTCTTGGGAGGGTGCCCAGCTGGTATCAAAACCAAAATACTGCAAATCAGTAACAAAATATTGCGGTAAATATCAACCTTGGGCCAATGTTTATCTCTGCATGTCAATGAGGTGTAATATTTCAAATACCCCACATCCCTTTGCTGTTCCACTGTGCATCCTTATAAAACTCTTAGAAGTTTGTTACATTCCCCATTGTATTCTGAAATTATATCAGCTTGAATCAAGTCATGACTAATACTACTCGTGAATAGTCTCTTCTTGTTGCATGAATAAAAATGTAGTGAGGGGAAAAAAAGAAGGGTGGTGTGTTGTTTTGAATGTGGTTTGGATTTTTTTTTTCCCTGTGGGTAAGTGGCACATGTTCTGTGAGAATTTTAAATGGAGCTGTGTGGTCCATAGATATAACAGTGGCATATTTATAGCAAACAACTGATTTTGGTCAAATTGAGCTTGTATACAGGGCTCCAGGGTTTGCTCAAATAGAGACAGAAGTAGTTATCTTGGTGGGGGTCAGGAAGGGGAGCAGGGCAGGTTTCTCAGCATGAAGGGAAAACTCAGCATTTATATCCTTTCACTTTAAACTCCAGCATGCTTTGGTCTTTCTCCATTGTTAAAAATCTTGTAGACCTCTTGCGTTTTACTGTCTGCAATGCATGTTACTTCATGAATGGGCAGGTATTAAATGTGTCACTTCTGATTGTGATTTTCTCCAGAATAAATTGTGTCACTCCGAGTAATTTTCCTGTCTTTTGATCCTGTTTTTATCCAGGATCTGTTTTCTTGGGGCAGAGGTGTACTATGCATTATACACTTAAAAGTTCTCCCAGTGATGCAAGAAATTAATAAATACAAAGGCCACTCAAGAAGCTCCCTTTAAAGGGTACTTACCACAACCAGATCTGGATAGTAGTGGGAGATTTTAAAAATCTTCCATATCACAGCTTTCAAAGAAGTCAATTCCAATGCAGATATGTTAGTATTTTTATTCACTCTAGAAAAAAAGACTTGTTTAAAAATAAAGCTTTTTTTTTTTTAGAAATTTCTGAGTTGATTTTTCTTTTTAGTTCCCCTAGCCACCTTCCAGTCTATGGATTGCAGCATGATTCTCTGAGAGAATTGTTTCACTTTTAATAATCTAATCTGGGGATACCATGACCACAGCTCTCAAAAAAAACTATGCTAAGATACTACTCATTCTTTTTACTATTCAATAAAAATGCGTTCAAGACTTCAGCAAATTTAACATAGTATTTATTGTCTCCTGAGCTGTTAAGCAGCTAATGTGTTTTGCTTGCAACAAGGTCCCAGTTTGCCCTAAGGTATCAGACCACGCCTGACAAGTTATAAATTTGATGATTCATAAAGTACTGTTAACTGGGGGGGGGTGGGAATGTCTAAGGAGCTAATCCTGTTTGATAAACAGTGGTAGTCATCAGCTAACAAAGCAAAAATATGCACACCATGAAAGGTAAATGTTTAATAGAAACCTCATCTCCATTTACTTAAAGGCCAGTGTTTTAAAAGGTATTTTCTTTTTCTGCTGTTATCTAACAGAAAGAAAAAACAACAACAACAAAAAAGAAACAACAACAAAAAAAAGCAAGCATGGTTCTGTACTTGGGCAGTCTTAGCTCATTTTCCTTTGCAATTCCTGACTTAAAATTTTCAGTTTGTCATTTAATAATTTTTTTTTTTATTCTTTTCTATGTCATTTGTAGTTTCATCACTGTTTTCAAGCTTTCTTGCCCCCTTCCAGGTTGTACAGAGATTTGGAGGAGGGAGGTGTTGGCTTTCAGTGTGTTCTTAATGAGTGATTTCACGTATTTCTTAATAAACAGTGTTCAATGCATTAAAATATGACCAAAGGCTCTCTTGCAAGCCTTTACTTGTTCCCTGAAGTTAAATGCTTATTTATATGAAGCTTTCATATCAGTCTTCTGATTGATGCTTGTTTAAGTTTTTGTAAAAATTGTATTTCAAGTAGCAATTTAAATATTTTTGTACACTGTTAGTACATCACCACATGCAGCAAAACCACAAGACCCTGAGGTACTCAAATATCTCTGAATAAAACAAGCCGCAGGATCACATATAAACAGATAGAAATATAGGGGAGGGGAAAAGTGCAAGGTGCTAGAATTCTGTGTACTGTACAAATATCTAAGATTCCAAATAGATATGACTGTAGCAACAAGAAAAGAAAACATAAGCAAAGCTAGTTTCTTAAGTCCATAAATGAAAGTTAAGGCATGCAATCCCTCTTTGCTCTTGGACAAAACCCAGCAATGGAGACAGGCAGCTGTTTAACAACTGCCTTTGCAGCAAGTATAGCTGCCTGTTCCTTTAACTGGTGGTAGTAGTGTGTTAATCCTGAAATCTCTTTACTGTGAGGGTGGTGAGACACTGGAATAGGTTGCCCAGAGAAACTGTAGATGCTCAATGCCTTTAAGTGTTCCAGGCTGGATTGGATGTTGCTCTAAGAAACCTGGACTAATGGAAGGGCAGGGGGATTGGAACTAGGTGACCTTTAAGGTCATTTCCAACGCAAATCGTTCTATGAATCTATTAAAATGGAAGCTTATTTTATGTGCTTTCCTGTTGTCCTGGGATGAAAAACTTAATTGCAAATACGCGAAGTTTTATACGAACTGCATTAGACTTGGTGTGAAAATCTTAACCTAAACATGTAATGGGGGTTGGTTGTTTTTTAGATCTTTTATTTACGTTGCTCTTGCATACTGTGTTAGGATCCTGATTGCTAACTACCAAAGGATGATTGTTCCTTGCTAATTACCCTTACTGAGGTAACAAGTGGGCTAAATGATGTGGTGGTATGTCTGAGTCAGAATAAGCTGTAGCCATTTTGGTATGATTTCTGTCATGAAATTAGAGAGATAGCCTATAACATGCCAAAGCCAAGAAAAGTGAGTTGCTTCTTGAAGCAGTGCCTCAAGTGGAGGAATACTTGAAATACATACACATAATGAAAGGGAAAAGCTCAAGAAATGGTGACGTTAAAGAAGGCCTAAGACTGATAGCAGGTAGCAAGTTAGTTGCTAAGTTACGAGGCGATTTTGGACAGCAGCTATGTAGGCAAGGATGGTTTAACGGGTCTGTGCCGAAGTTCCCATGTTCAGAGATTGTATGGAAGCATTATGTCAGCACCAAATCATCACACACAGAGTAGTACAGCGATTCTGTTGCTGGGAAAGATATCTGTGCTGCCAGGGAAAGGAGCTGCCTTACTTTCTGTTCCACATAGGGCTGGGGGAGGGGGACAGCACCAGCCTTTGTGCCTCGTTCTGTCCCACACTCTGATGAGTCCTTCAAATTCCAGCTCCTACTGGGATAATTATACAGGAAAATCCTGCTCTTGGGAGCAGGGAGGTAGTTCCTGACTATTTTTTATAGTACTTCCTACCCGGGCTGCAAGCCCTCTCAGAAGAGTTCCCAGCCAGCCTGAGGATGGGAAACAATGGCCCTTGGCATAATCTTTTCTGCAGTGGGGATGAAATAGGGCTGTTGAATGATAAAAAGAGACTGTAATCTTTTGCTGGGATCCCAAGGGCTGAAGGGCTTTTCTCCCAGAATAGATTCTAGCCTTTCCAAAGACAAAGAATGGTGAATTCAGTAATGAGTCCCTAGCTAGCCAGTGTAATAGATTCGCTCTATTTAAACCTTGTCCCAAGAGACCTGTTTGCTTGTTGCCTTTTTTAATTTGTGGTCTCTGATACCACAGAGCTCAGATCAATAAAATTGTTCATCACATACTTAAATGGCATTTGTGATGAAGATTGATAAATATGGCTAAATACTGCTATGTATTACAGAGACTTTATTCCTTGCACTGATGCAGTGGGCTGACACAGGCTGTTGCCAGAATCTTGATTTCAGTCTTTTTGGTATGTGATAAATGTTAGCCAGCTAGTCAGACTTACAAAGTCACATTTGATCTGTGTGAAAATTATGATCCTTTGAGCCGTTTCCCTAATACGTCCAATTTAACTTACTGTGGATTGCTACCTCCATTAGTACAGGGGCCTTTTCAAATAATGCAAAGGGAAGAATACTTGGAAATGTCAAAGGAAAATTGCACAAAAGATATAGTTTTATCAAGAGGAGATTGTGTCAGACTAACGTGGCAGCTTTCCTTGGTAATAACGGTATAACAGACTTTCTAGGCAAAAGAAACACAATAGATCTAATAGACCTTGACTTCAGGTTCTACATAATCTAACTGGAAGAAGACACAAAGATGGCAAGACAAAAAGAGTTCTGTTCACTGGTGCTCAGGAGATATCAAATCAAATGGTAAGTGTTCCGAATGTTCAGAAATATTGTTCATTTGGCCTAAGAAATGAAAACTGAAGCCAACGTGAGTTTGGGAATGCACTCAAGGGTAATATGCAAACACAAGGAAAAAAAGAAATTATTTAATGTGAAGGACACAGACTTGCCATAAGTACCCTTAGGATGGAAATTATAAAGGTGTTCCCGACCACCAGAGAATCTAGGATTTGGAATAGCAGTTCAACAGAAGCAACAAGAAGAAATGTAGCTGGAAAACTAGCATGAACCAACAGTCACATTATATACTGTGTGATGCTTGTGTTAGTAAAAGACAGGACTCCATGGGGAACTTACCTCTGTTGTATGTTTATATAAATACTGGAGGGAAATGCTTTTTATTTTTTGGCTATCTGAAAATTTTTACTGGAGTTATAACTACAACATTATATCCACTGGTTCAAGTGTCAGGACTATGTCAGCATTTTTTTACAGTAATTTCAGTAGATCAAAAAACACATGTCATGCCCTAGTGTTCATTGAATATGAAAAATGTGATTTTTAGAGGCTTTGGGTTTTTTTATTCTTCTAATCTTCTGCCAATGCATCTGAGATAATTTACTATAAAACTCAAGACGTCACTAATGGGTTATTCCCCTCAGTATAATATGAGTATGAAAGAGGAAACATCTAGATTCTAAAATGTGGTATGCCTTAATTTCGTCTTGAAATCATCTGCTTTTAAATTTCTATAAAGGTGTCTTTAATATATGTTCCCATCTAATTATAGCTAAAGATAATTTGTACTTCAATTATCCTCCCTTCCTGCTGGATCCTCAGCAGAAGAACAATTCCAGAAAGAGTCTTCAGCCTGGGTACTCTCTGCATCACCACACCTTGATAGATCTTCTGTCCTGCTCCTAGGAGTCCAAAGGTGAAAAAGGGTAAACATATGTATATATGCATACATATATGTATATACATATATGTGTTTATGTATATAATTGTGTCATATATGTGTACATGTGCGGGGAGGGCAGAGGAGGACACATTCACTGTGTCCAGCCCTGGTGTTTATGCACAGTTATGCCTGTACACACAGCCATGGTATGATAAAAGGAGTTTTCCACACTACTATGGAAAGGCAGTTCTTCGAGTGTCGGAACCCAAGGCCCACTGGACTTGGTTGTTTTATAGACTTCTCATTCTCTCTCTCTGTGATCTGCACTTTCTGTTCCCTATCCAACCCCAAACTGCAAAAGCCTCATTTCACCACAGTCTTGGTGCCTTGCCCTGCTTCAGTCTGGGCACCTCACAGGGTTACATCTGCTGCTCCCCACTGTTCCTGACCCTGGACAGACTCTGTTTGAAGATCTGGAGTGGTATTCCAACAGCCAGCCTCAGCCCAACCGGGACTGGTGGGAAGTTGCAGGCATTTTGAGGAGAACAGATGAAATGGAAGTTTTTCCCGGTGTCTTGATGACATAAGTAACCTCTGCTCCTTTTCTGCTCACCAGCTACAACTGCTGGTCACCGTCCAGCTGTCAGATGTTGCAACACTGCGCTGCAAGCCTCGTGTTCCCATCCTTTGTTCCCTAGCTCTGTGCTGCTGCTGGCAACAACGCATTTTGCCTCTGGCAAAATGACACACATCTGCTTTTCCTCAAGGACTATCATCCTGCCCTCCTCCACCAATAGAAGGATTGCCATAAACGGGGTGTTCAGGTGTGATGGTGAGAGGAAGTTAAGCTGTTTGGTAGGCGCAAGCTTTCAGCTTGCCTGTCCTCAATTATTTACTCCTTTGTTCATGTTTCCTGAGGAGAAATAGATAAGGTCATTTACATCAAGTTCTAAGTTGGCATCTGGGTAAAGAAGGGTGAGAGTGTGTATTGAAGAAAGTGGAATAAACAACAAAACCAAAACATAAGGTCAAGCAAATATGCCAAAGGGAACACTTAGAGGACACAATGTTTATTGCTCAATGTAGTCTAAAGTCCAGGCAGTATGAGAATACTGTCCAATGAAGCTCTCCTGAAGCCTGGAATGGAGAGGTGCACAGAGAGCAGACCACAGAGAAGGCAGCATGTTTTCCTTTGGAAAGGGTCAATAATGATTGTGCAGTAGGCTGGAAATTCTTAGTCATGTAAAAGGTCTCAGTGTTAGCAGCAGAATAGAAGCTTTTACACATTTCTTTATTAAAAAAATTAACCAGACATTAACTATTAGTGTGAGACAGCAGGTCAGTTACCACTTCTTGCGCAAACTATTGGAGCTGAAAGTGACTGTGGGAAAACTTCCTAATTAGTTCTGTTGGGTTTTCTGTTTTTTAAGAAGAGAAAAATAGCTCAACTTCTGAATCTGTTTTCCTGTGAAAACAAAGCTTACACAATCAGTGTTTGTCCTGTACCTAGTAATTTTTATAACCTTCTGGCAAATCAGGTTTTAACCAAAGTTGAAATAGTGATAGTGTTGGACATAATTATGGTTTTTTAAGTATTTTGTGATGGATAAGGGATAAGGATAAGGGACAGAGAATCAAGTTACTGCCTCGACCAAAGAAAAAGATCTCAGCCATTATATGTTGCTCCCAGCCAGCTGGCCAGTCAGCACACACGTGCCGTCAGTTGAGTATTTTTGTAGCTCTATCCTGATCCCAGTTTGTTGTCTCTTGGTAGTGACGGTGTCACTGGAGGTATAAGGAGAGCTGGGATTATTGTGGTGAAAAGAAAAAGATGTGGGACAAAGGACAAATCCGTAGGAAATCAGACTTTGTTAGTTCTGCTGCTCAGGAACAACATGTTTGTCTAACAATAGCTTTCTGCCCAAGCATATACGTCAGAGCCAGATTAGATTTCTATTTGCATACCTCCTTACCTTTCTCAGGAATGCCTCTGGCATAAAACTCCACAATTTCTTCCTTAAGGCATGGCTCTCTCCTGGAAAGTAGCTGTAAAAGTTGCATCGTATTTCTTAATAGATTTATTACTTTGTTTACTTAAAGTCAGATGAACTGGGTTTAATAACCACATCAAATGTTTGCTGCTTTTTTTTTAATCCTCTTGGCTCTTGAGAAACAATATAACAGAGAGACAGAAAATGAGCTGGATGCAATTCCATTTTGTGCGCACACAGTGAGAGCAGAACCTGAAGACAGCATTGTTGTGCAATGTAAACAAGGCATAAACTTATCCTACGGAACACTTTTAGCCAATGATCTGAGAGGGAAAGAATCCAATGGATTTCTGAAGCATAGGGATGAGACTGTAGTTCTGACAGGAAAAACAAGATTCTTGTGTTTCCTTTAGAACTGAACACATTTTATATATACTTGTTGAAATAATAAGCATGGAAAAAAAACAACCCACAAGAAATCTTTAACAGGCACTATACAAAAGAATGCTGTAGTATCCATGGGAGCTTTTGATCTGCAGGGAGAAAGAACAGGAACTGTGCTCTTCTTTTTGCCTTACATAGTCCAGGGTCTGTATTATACTCATTATAATGATATCAGTGTTTCTAAATTGAAGTGGCAATGCCCAGATTCCGCAGGGATGTGTGTCAAAGAAATGCATGTGCTAGTAATTAAAACAGAGTTTTCAAATGTTGCTTCTGTTTCAGACAAGAACCTTTTTATGCAGTTGTGTAATAAAAAAACCCAAACAACTCAAAGGTAGAGCTAAACTGGGGAGCAGCATTAATACACTACTGAGCCACAGACATGACATGAGACCTTGTGCACGATTGTTGCCACTAGCCATCACTGAGGAAAAGAAGTGTTTTCAAACATTTGATAGCATTTTAGAAACTGAGTTTTTATGGAAGTCTATTCAAACTCATCTGTGCGTTCCCACTGCTAACTAACTGCTTTGGAAATTCACACCAAAGAACTACTAGTCACCTAGAAAGCAAATGAAATACAACTCCAAAGAAACAGAAATTTAGTAGATCCTACAGCTAGGCTACTTAGGATCCGGGCATTATTACTGTGCTTTTTCAGGGACAAGTATTTGGTGCTTCGAGGAGGGGAAAAAAAAAAAAAGCACATAGAGCCAACTGGGCTCTTCATGGGGATAGGGGATATTCCTCCTGATCCCCCCATGGACAACGGGTTTGTGAAAAGAAATACAGAGCAATTACCCTAATCACAGTCTTAGCAAATGCGATTAATGATCAAACACTTTTCCAACGTTTTGGCAAATCCTGTCTTAGTGTTACTTGCCTAGAATTCCTCCCACAGCAATAAGCTGCGTAAGTTGACAAAATGCAAATGCGAAAAGCACTACCTTTTGTGTCCCAGGGGTGCTATAGCTTGATTGTATCCAACCTACTCTTTAGTAGCTGACCTAATTTCTTCTGTTGTTATAATATTAGAAGGAAGTTTTTACAGGATTAGTACTCCAAGGTATCTTGGACAAAAAAAGGGGATGAAAAATAGTCTTTTGTTCCTGGTACATTTTTGGTTAAATTTAGTTGGGTATGTCTGATGGAGAACAGAGGAACCGAATTTTAAGTCTTTCTGATTCTTCTCACCTTGCCTTTATGTGTTCTGAGGCTAAAACAAAGTTTGTGTTGCACCTGTAGGGGGGCAAATGAATTAGCTCCACTCATTAGCTTAACTGTTAAGGAATTTCACACTGGGTCAAACCTAGCATGTTAGTACACTCACAATCTAGCAGCTCAGATCTGCTTTCAAAACAAACACCTTAAATGTGTCATTAAAAGCCTAAAATACACCCACTGGGCAAGGCCTACATCCCAGTGAGTCTTAGGCTGAGTCAAAGGCATCTTGCTAAAAGCAACACTTTGCCCAGAGCGATAGCGAAGGGTATTGGTTTCGCTTCATACGACTTTTGCAGTAACTTGCTATAGTCTGTTGCTGTTTGCTCAGTCACACCTAGTCAAACTGGTTTACATTGTCTCCTACCTCATCATTTGTAAATAATCCTTTCTGTTTCTTCTTTCTTTTTTTTTTTTTTTTTTTTTTGTGTGTATGTGTATACGTTTCATTTCATTTGGGTTTTTGGTTTTTTTTTAACTTGCTGATGCTGTCAGTTGTGCTAGAATTGTTATCAGAAACTATCAAGGTGGAAAAAATAAAGTGGACTTCAGAGGCTTTGTCTGGAGTTCAGATTTCACTGCTTGAGGTCACTTGCTTAGGCCTATTGCACCACAGCTTATGATATATGTTTATTTAAGCAATTAATACATATGGCCGAGTGCAGTGCAGAGCTTCAGTCTTCCTAGGCCTTCCCTATGCAATTCGAGTAACTACATTTTTCTATCACAGCACATGCCTACTGAGAAATCAGAAAGTGGTGTTTGGGTGGCATGAGCTGAAACCTTTTGCCTTGCTTACAAGGGGAGAAAGGCTGGCTTACAGCAGTTTTTAATCCAGGAATACAAATTCTGGGGAGATAAATTCTCTTGAATAGCTGTGACAGCAGTGCTAATTTAGAGTAAAGCATTTTTGGACTAAATAAATGGCACACCATGAGGGTAGGAGGTCTGGAAGGAGGCTGCCGAAAGTGTGGATGAGTAACCTAGGTTATCGTGCTAATGAGATTATGCTTTGCTTTGAGATCTACTGTGAAGAGAGACTGAGTCACTTTGTCTTGGCCTATGTCATGGGGAGAGGGAGGCTAAGATTTAGTTTTAATGACCAAAATAGCTGTACAGCAGCCAGAGAGTATCTCGGTTCTTTGGGCCACCCCCTCACAGCTATCCCGCAGAGTTACAGGGAACTTTTCCTTTTAGCCTTCTCTATGCCACCAGCCACTGTTCTCTAGCCAAGCTTCTCCAGATCTCTCTCACCTTCAAGCAGTGCCCTGCAAGCCCTTCCAGACCTTTTAGCTTCTCCTCTACGGTTTGATGAAATTGCTTTTCCTGAGATCCAGCCTGGGAAGTGACTGACCACAGGAGCCCCTTCACCTCCCACCTCACTTTCTCTGGGCTAGGACTTCCCTTCCGACAGATGGGGCTCCCGCAAGTCCCCTGGCACAGGGGAACCTCTCTGCATTGCCAGGAGCCCCCTTCACCAGAGGCCACAGCTTTCTTCTCCCTGTTGGCATTGCAATGCTATGAGCCCCTGCTGAGGTGGTGTTTCATTTCCCTGTTTTATCTCCAAGCACCAAGCAGAGCATTTCATATCGATAAAAATGCATATATTATATATCCTCTTATAGTGATATAATATACAGTGTGAATAAGCTGGTGTAAGTCCCTTTATACAGCTTATCAGACTCTCTAATAGGGAGAATAGGGAATTAATTCACAGTGTTTTATTTACGTTGATGTAGTTGCAGCAATACATAGTTCTCCATGTAAAAACAGGATGAGAAAAATCCCCTAGATAAGAGAAATTTTGCTGTCCAGTTTTAGAAAAATCTTCACATGCATAACTTTTGTTTCAAGTGTCCTGCAATTCTCCATACAAGAGAGAAGTTCTGGTTGACAATGGGCTGATTTGTCATTTCACAAATAATAGTGTTTGTTCATGAAGGAACCTTCCTACCATGGGACTCGCTCTGAGAAACCCAGTCTGCTGGGGGCTGGTGGGGTCCATCTGTCACAGAAGGGGAACAGCATCTTCAGCCATAGGCATGCCAAGCTTTAGACTAGTGTTCCTTGGGGAGGGGAACCTCAGTCCATTCCACCTCTACCACTTGGATGCCAGTGCCAGCAATAGACGCCCAGAACCTGGAGAGGGATTACAGGTCAGCAGGAGAGAACCTAAAGTGCAGCACAAAGGAATTCCAGACACTCCAGACAGTACATCAACTTCATAGAGGCCCAAGTTAAATGCATCTATGCAAGTGCATGTAGCACAGGAAATAAACAAGAGGAGTCAGAGACGTGGATACCTGCAGAGCTATGATCTTACTGGCATCACTGAAACATAGTAGGATGGCTTCTGCAACTGGAGTGTTGGAATGGAAGGATGCAGGTTCTTTGGGAAGGACAAACAAGGGAGATGAGGAGGACCCGTTGCCCTCTGTGTCAATGACCAGCTGGTGGAGTTCAAGATCCTTAGGGCAGCACAGACATACAACAAGCTTGCTTCCCTGGGCTTCAGGAGAGCAAAGTTTCAACTCTTTAGGGATCCTCAGCACAAGAATAACATGAACCTGTTGGAGCAGTTGCAAAGATGATCATAGGGCTGGAGCACTTCTCCTGTGTGACGGCAGTTCTGAGAGAGTTGGGGTTGTTTGGCCTGGAAAAGAGAAAGCTCTGGGGAGACCTTATAGCTACTTTCCCTTTAGTACCTAAAGGGGGCCTGAAAGAGAGGAGGAGAGGGACTCCTTATAAGGACATATAGGGACAGAACAAGGAAGAGTGGCTTTAAACTCAAAGAGTTTATTATCTAGATCCAACTCAATCAACTCAAAGAGTTAGATTTATGGTGGATATAAGGAAGAAATCTCTTCGCTTTGAGGATGGCGAGGCACTGGAATGGGTTGCCCAGAGAATGGTGGATGCCCCATCCCTGAAGGTATTGAAGGCCAGATTGCATGGGGCTTTGAACAACCTGGTCTAGTGGAAACTGTCCCTACCCACAGCATAGGAGTTGAAACTCCATAATCTTTAAGATCCCTTCCAGCCCAAACCAGTCCATGATCCAGCTTCATGTATGACTAAACATGTGTAACTAAATAATTACATTTTTGAAACTCAAGGCTTCCCTGCTGTTCTCCTTTCCTCCATATCTCCAGTCTGTCATGTCCATCAGACTAGGTGCTCCACTATGCTCAAGGCGATGTTTATTTACAGATAGGTTCTATATTAATACATTTTACACCTCACTTGATCAGAATTCAGATATGATATTGATTTAAAAATTTGAAGGAAAGAAATCTCACCTTCAAATGTATCTAAACTTGTGTTTAGCCTTACTCATCACTTTGAGTATTAGGCAAAGTTTTTATGGAACTGGGTAGAGCCCACAATTATATAGTATTTATACTATAGCTTATAGTAGAGATTGCAGAGCTGCATCTACAGAGCATAAGGTTCTAGGGCTCCAAACTTGCAAAATTACTTTGTTTAGTTCCCTTCCAACCCAAACCATTCTATGAATCTATGGACATTAACAGAGCTAAGTACTGTTCCGAGGATGAAGCCTTAAATTAGAAAGCTTTAGGCAGAAAGTCAGACTATGGAGTTGTTGGACTGGGCAAAAAAGCTGTTAGCCTTGTAAGTCCATCTCGTTAATTTTCTTCCTTTCTCAGAGCAGTGCAACTACAATTTATATCCCCCATACTGTCCATTAAAATATTGTAATATTTGTTTCAGTGCACTCCAGGCAGTTAATAGATTCTTTATTATATTTGTGATTGCTTGATTTTCATCAAGTTGCATTTGTTTGTTCGTTGTGCTTTTTAATCCCACAGTGGGGGGAAAGGTAAAAAGTCAGCAACCACTAAAACCATTTCTTTCAGTTTTATCAAACTGTTCTTTAACCACTTTTGGGAGTTTTTGCTTTCTTTTAGGTGATAATAAAAAATAAATCCAGTTTTCTAACTAGTTTCTTCATGTTCACCTGAAAGGGACAGGATGGAGTGGGAAGAGGGATTCTCCAAGTTTTATGATTTGTATTATAGCTACTCAGGTAGAAAGCAAAGAAATATTTCAAAAGGATTGTCAACAGATTTTACAAGGATTAATGTTTGCATCACTAATAAAGCAGAAGAAGATAGACATAAGAACTGAAATTGGTCAGAAGAAGGGGTGACAGAGAAGGAGAAAGAAATTTAAAAGTTGAATGATGGTAAAAGAGGAAGAGTCAGAGAAGAGACTTAAACAGATGAGAAAATAGGCAAGAATAATCGTACAAATAATGACAAACTTTTGTTTGTAATAGAGGTGAAGGCACAATTATGGATGTCTTCCCTACAGATAAAGGGGAGAAGAAAACATAGGGAACTTTGGGAGAAAATGTTGCAAATTCTGGGCATGGTCCATCTGCCTTGAGGTAGGACTGGCTTTGATTAGTCCAAGCAACAAGGTAGGAAAAAAGGAAGGACAATGCTTATAAAGAGACTAGAGGGATTGGAGTAGCATTTCAGGGAGCTCCTTGGAAATTCAGCAGCAGCCATGTGAAAGTGTGATTGGCATAGACACTTCTGCAAGAAGACGTAGTGGCTAAGATGTAGTATTGGATGGATGAAAAGGCCAAGATAAATGCACGTCACTGATGCAGAATGCTGCCAATGTGACTGGGTAGTGATACACATGGAAAGGCAGAAGAGTGAAAGCCTGCTGAGACTTCCATGGCAAATGGGAATGGAAAAGGAAGCCTCAGCTGTCGAAAGAAAGAAGTGGAGTTGTGAAAGCCAAGGAGAGAAAGTGTTGAGAGGAAAGATAAAGTTGGCAGAGAGATGACAGAAGTAAAAGACTGGGATTGGTGAAGATATAAATAAAGACAACATCATTTGAGGAAGCAGAAGCCACAAGAGCAGTTTCAGTGATGCCATAATAGTAGATAGCAGAATGTCAGAAATGTAAGACAGAGTAGAAAAGAGGCTTGGAAGTACTCTCTGTGCATGAATTGTGGTATTAGTCTCAGTGAGAGTTGAGCCAAGGGAATGAAGGAATGTGATTATTCAGAATAACAATGTGCACATTACAGGAAAGTTAGTGAAGGTTTGAAAGGACAGAGGGAACAAGAGAGAGAAGTGTCAAGAGTATGTGAAAGAGAAGTAATGTGAGTCTTAGTATCTTTAAGAATTGGTTTATACAGTCTTACACTGTGAAAAGGAGAAGTCATAGGAGAAAGTTTGCCAACATGGGTAGAGAAGATGTTTTCAGAGACTTTCTTTCCACTGTCTGAAACCTGAGGGATGTAAATAGATCCTCCAGCACCAAGGCCAGTTTTCAGACAAACCAGCAAGATGGAAGGGGAGAATTCACCGTAAGAAAAGAGAGTAAAGGGGAAGAAGGGAAATATTTAGGTCAAGGAATATGGAACTATCTAATTAGCCAAACTGGCATCCATGTTTTCCTACAGCATCACCAATTCTCAGTATCCACTGTACTGAAACTATCTGTAATGAAAAGTGGGATTCAGGTTACTTGATAGACAGGTTGATGTACCTGCTGACTTCTAGGCTTATGCCTGTCTCTCTTTTGACAAAGATGAGAAACAGGAAAGGAAAAACCAGTTTTCAAAGTCAGGGTCAGAAAAGACAAGCACATCATTTGCATTTTGCTTTATTAATGTGTGTTAGCTCAGCAGGCAAAGTCTAGCATACTGATAAATTATTTCATAACCAGAAAAATAGGGGCAGTGACTGTAAATCATTTTTCCCCCTAAAGTAAATGAAGCACTCTTGGCAGGGGGGCTTGGTGGGGGGTGTCATATTTCATTTCAGTCAGGAAACACAGATGTGGGCTGGACCAAAAAGGCTCCTAATATTCCAACAAGGAAAAACTATGTGGAAAAAGAGCTGGAGCTAGGCCCTGTGGTTGTCATAGTCCTGCTCCAAGGTAGTGCCTGCTGTATTAGGTCCACATGTTCTCCTCTGTTTAATCTGAGCAGCTCACAGAGCTGGCTCTATCCCTGGTTTCTTGTACAGAAACCCTCTATTAGCCCTCTATAGAAGTGAGACCTTTTATAGCTTGGCTCCTCTAATCTCCCAAAATATAATTGCTCCTCCCTTTACCCCATGCTTCCTATTAGTTCAAGCACAGGTTTTGTCCCTCCCTTCCTATAAAGCAACACTGAGATCCAGAGTACAGAGAACCCCTTCATGGCCGTATGGTTGTGGAAGCAATTAGGAGCATGCATTGAGGGGTGCTAGCACAGAGCACGCCTTGCTGAAGTAGCTCAAGGAATATACAGATGTGTGCAAAATAATCAGTATCTATGTGCTATTACTTGCCTGAGGCTTCTGAGTATTTTTGGGGCTGGGGTCAGAGACTTTGAATCTTTTTGCTCTCCTCCAACTCATAGGAAACTTATTCCTTAGTTGTGAGTTGGATCTCACTGATAAGTCAATGTGCTATGAAAGGAGGATTGTCTTTTCTGTTCTCCTGCTCAAACTTTCTGCGTCTTCATATGCACCCCCAGCCTCTCAGGCCCACGGTGGGATTAGACAGCTCATGTCACTTGATCCAATAATTATTGGCTGCCAAAAGGGGATGATCCCACTCCACCTCCGCCCTAGCCATGCAGCTTCCCTTCCCGTGGCATCCAGTCTCACAGCAAGGATTTCAAGGGACGTAATCCAGTAGGAGACTAACTCTGCCACAGACTATGGCAATATTTCTGCTAGATTGCCTAGATGAACCAACCCACCACAGGATCCCATGAATACAGCCTGGGGGAGGCAGGAACGCCTCATTTCATGTCAAGATAGCTGCCAGAGAGGCGTGGATGCATCACCACACCATACTCCACAGCACTGAAAAATGCATGCTGGTCCATGCTCCACATTTGAGAAAATCCTGCCATTCCTCACTCCTGGACATCAGGCAAACTTGGCAAGACTGATTCATCCTCCAGCTATCTGGAGGATAGATACTTTCCAAAGATGCTCCTATTTTGAATAAGAGCAATTGAGTTTCAGTAAATCTCTGCTTTCTCATCTCTGGAAGGCATGTGACAAGGGCCTGACTGTTCAGCTCCACGTCCACCAATGTATTCAGTTACTTAGCAACTTCTTACCTTAAATCAGAACACAAAAAATTGCACACAAGCATAGTCCCCAAATTGTCTCACTCAGGCATGATGAAGAACCTACACATTGACCCAGAGCATGTGTTAATTTGTTCCTCATGATATTGACTCTGGCACCAGAACAGGGATAAACAGGTACTGAATTGAGATGAATTTATGTTTATTTTATACTCAGACTGACATATGTTTCAATTTCCAGCACTATTATTAGAATTTAAATATGTGAAATATGCCATATGTTTTGTTCTGATTTATTGGTGTAAACAAAGTCAGGTGTTTTAATCCTTTGAAAAACATTTTCTTAGAAAATTTTTGTCACCCACTACCCACTACTCCAGTTTGCTGTGACCCTACATTGATTTTTTATTGTGTGCCCTCCTTTTTTCTTTTCTTGCATGCTTTATCTGTTGGCACAGAGCTAAATTTCAGGGCTAAATAGCCAACTTACTATCTTTTAACTGTTACTTTTCAATTTTGTGGATCCTGGCTCTGTAATGAGAGACAAGAAAAGTTAAAAGCATTGCACACTTTTGTCTTTTGCAGTATGGTTATATAATGCACAAATATAATCATTTTACTTAGATCCAACATAGATTCTAAGATAGAAAGTCAGATAGAATACCTGAGAAAGGAGAACAACTATTTGCCTTCAAATCTGGTAATTAAAAACTAGTTTGTGAGACTAAAGGAGTTCTATTGTTTTAGCTTATATCATAGTGCTATAGTGTCTGTACCATACAGCACAACTACTTCTATAATCCTTTTATTTGTTTATTACCTAAACTTTAAATAGTACAACAAAATTTTCTGGATAAATAAATGTGCATATAGAAACTTTACATTCTTACATAGGTTTCTAAACATAGCACTATGTGTTCATTTGGAAAGGAAAATAGTCAACTATTCTTTAATCACCACCTTTTAGCTCTGTTTATTTACTTCAAGAGATACTCATATCTCGAAAGAAAGGAACCTCTTCCTCTTCAACCTACTGTGTCCCACAGGAAACCTGTACAAAGTGGATGCATTTCACACAAATGCAGAAATTTGCTCAGAGACTAATTGTACTGGACTAAACGTGTGGTGTTTTTTTCATAAGATGACAGGAATTTAGACAGGAATGTCTAAATAGTGTCCTGCAGAGGGATTGCTGCACACTTCAGCACGTGCTAGATGACTTCAAGTGACTTCTACTCTCTCACTTCCGCAGGAGTGCCTGCACTCAGTGCAGTATCACAGACAACTTTGAATGAACTACAGGGTTCCAAAAATCACCAACAGGCTTCCTCACACAGCACAGGAGCTGCCAGAACAATACAGTGACTGAAGAGGCTGATGTGGTCCCTGGATGTAGAATACGTCCCATAGGAGTAAAGAGGTGATATTACAGTAACATTAAAGGAATAGTGTGTCCTATTCTGGTGCCCATGCTTGAGAAAAATTATGTTGACAATTTAGGCTTCATAAAGGAGCAATAAGTTACATGATATCTAAGCAAAGCTGATTTATGGTAAAAGACTTATAACCAGTCTCTTTAGTTTTTTGAAAAGAAGATAAAGATGATGAACAGCTGATTGTGCAGGTTCTTAGCTGTGAGAGGCTCTGTTATCCTACTGAAAAAGGCATAGCCCCATCCCATGCAGAAGGTGAAAGGTAGAAATTAAGTGGATAGAGAGTTCATGGTAAAGATCAATTAATCTCACCACAGTATTGTTCTTGAATCATATTCTGGCTTAACAGCCACAGGAGCCCTTTTCATTAATATGGCAAAGGTGTCATGAAATGTGTGCATGAATAATTAAGATGATATGCTGTGTAAATAGGGACAAATGAAACTTCCCTCAAAAGGGCTGACTGGGAAATCTGCATTTGAACAGCTCTTAAGGGATGACTGTGCAATCAAGGATTCTTTTGCTGCTATGGGCAATTCCAGGAGACATGCCTTATGGCCTTCCCAAAAGCATGACTGTCTTGTATTTCCTCTTGTGCCATCTCTGCCATGTTAACCTGCAAAACAAATTCCTTCAAATTCCACCTCAGTGCTGGATTCAGGGGCCATTCTTGTACTTACGGATAAATACTCATATGCTTTTCTCTCATTAAAATCAATGAGTTTTCAGGTTGTCAAAAGATAAACATAAAGTTCAGTCTTCCCTGAATGCAGCGAGTAGCCTACCGATCGTGCCTAGGTAAAGAGACAGTGGGGATCTTTCTTTCATGTCTTTGACTTCAGTTTATTTCACATTATCCATTTAGATGCTAAGTGCTTTAAAGCACAAATTGTCATTTCTATAGATGAAGTGTTTAGCACAGCTGAAGACTGTCTTGATTGGGAGTTCTAGGTGAAACCTGAATGCAGATAATAGAAATTTATACTAAGGCTTGAATTAATGCTTAGTCCCCCATGCTGTATAGTTTGACATCAGTGCTGCTTTATTACTGTGAGCATTTATGAACCTACAGTCTTTCTTATCAAATCAAATCAAATCAAAAAGGACTTATCAAATACTGTGGTAGAAGGATTTTGTGCTTTGTCTCAGAAAATACTTCCAGAAGTGGACTGTTTCTTTTCCATGATCATGTGCTCAGAGAAGAGCAGAAGAAATCAACATTTGCTAAATAGCAACTAATCTGAATTTAGGTAATGACTGAAATAAAATTTAAAAGAAAAACAACTTTTAGCACATACGGGCAGCTACCAGGTCCTTGGGTAACCGCCTGCCCTCCGCTCTCTGCACAAAGCTCTAGTTATAGCAGGTCCTGGTTGAAATTCAAATCAGTTTTAGCATTGCTGCTGTCTCTTCTAATTGACTTTGTCAATACTCTCAGCTAGTGGGAGGGACAGAGGAGCAGAGCAGGCAGAAAGCACCAAATGATTTCTAACACATGCTAGGCTGTTCAGCAAAGTGTTATGCATGCAGGGGCCTGACATTGCACAAGTGTTGGGATTCCCCATGTCCTGACATGGAGCACTCTGTCAGAAAAGAGAGACCTTTTTTATTTTTTTGTTAGTGTTAGAAGAACTAGGACCAAACAGCAGTTGAAAACCACAGTTCAGTTGGTGATCGGTGCTGTGCAGCAGCAGAAGCGCATGGAAAAATTCTGGCTGACTCATCCATAATTCATCTGGCGTCCCAGGGAACGTGCGCACTGGAGCGGGATCCCTGGCACTCCTGCGAAGGAGAGGCCTGCTGCCTTGGCAAGACGTGGGCAGCAACCAACCCTCTTTTACCCAGGTTACCTCGCAGTGCCCAGGCTTGCTGCAGGGCCTTCCCATTGCCTCTGAGAGGGATTGGTCTCCCTGCTGCAGCATGGGTCAGGAGAGTGTAGCCTTGGGAGACTCAGGCTTCATGACAATGCTGCTAAGGGGAAGGGTTGGTGAGGGAGGTGGCTCCACACCCTGGGATAACATGTACAATGATTTGATGAATATATCCCAGCCTATTCAATATTCGTACCTTCGTACCTCTGTGTATGTGTGACATAAGCTCTGCTCTTGGTGTACAAGAGCCTGCTGGGCTGGCCTTCCAAGTGCTTCTGGTGAAGGGCTGGCCAGGTGCTATTAAACCTTAATGATCTGTTCACACAGAACCCAAAAACTAGGCAGCTGCAACCCAGGGCACAGTAGATTTTAAGCCTGACCTTCAGCTCGGAGGTAGCTAAGCAACGTATTCCATATTGAGGCATTTCAGCCACATGATGAGGTTATTTTAAAGGTATGGCTGGCCTGAAGAGACAAGTGGAAAGTCTTCAGGGCTGTTTGAAAGGAAAGCAGAAGAAACTGGCTATATCAGAGGCTACAATTTGTAGCTGTGGGCAAACTCAGAGAAGTTTGCAAGCTAATCTTATGAAAAAGAATGGTGATGAGGAAAAAATAAAAGACATGAGTGACAAATGAAAGTAGATGTTAATTAATTGTCATCCATGCATTTCTTCTACTGGCAAGGGCTGAAGGGTTTAACTCCTCCAGGACTGACTGCTTCCACTGATTTTCTGAAGTGATGGATGAAACTGAGAGTACCCAAAGCACCAGAGCTACAAAATAAGCTTGTGGGAAACCTATCAAACATATAATCCTGGGACTGTGTGGTCATCCACATGGCCTAGGCATCACAAAGAGCTGAAGTGCAGGTGTACACAGTAGTTCCCAAACACAAGGGCCTAGGGATGTCAGCTGGGTTGTGGATAACCCAAGGCGCCTGTAGATCAAGAGGGCTGTATGCCGTAATGCTTGCTCCAGTGGTTAACTTCCAGCTGAATTCCCTGTTGGTGAGAGCATGGAAAAACTTGATGAAGCAAGATTCAGAACTCATTAGCTAGTACAAGAGTCAAACCCATCAGTTACATTCACAGTCTGCAAATATATATCTACTCTACTTCCAAAAACCGTGTTTCAGGAAATTATCTTTCCAGGGCTGTAGCCATTGTTGCTACCCCTTGATCATCTATAAAAATAAAAGACATGACATAAAGACATAATCTATAAAATGTTGCAGGTTCTAATAATAAAAACTTTGCTCGGTGAAAGCAAAGTTCTTTTGCTACATGATGTTTAATCTCACACATGCTTCTATGGTTATTTTCTTGTATTAAATCTAATTACTTCACAGTATTTCAGTTTGCTATATGTATTTTCATCTCATGTTCTGCCACTGTTCCCCAGAGTACTCTCCATTGCACAATTCCCTGTATTATTTATTTTGAGGCTGCTTTTAGGATAAAGAATTAGTCCTGGGATTTATCCATAGTTTTGACGCTGGCCAGCTGGGGGACTTCTGGCCAAGTCACTTCACCTCTTCATCACTGTTTTCCCAGCAGTAAGAGGGGGGAATAACCCTTTCTGAAATCATATGGAGTTCTGCAAATGAAGTGCTATACAGTTTATAGTCCCTGTTTACAGCAATGATTTCACTGATGTAGCAGACTTATGTACAGAATTTTCCTTTGTTTTGTTTTGGATTTTTTTGTTTTCTTTTTACCAGATGAAAACTGGAAGACCAGTACTCATCAAAGTGCCCATTAAACTACCGCAGAACTGGCAAAAACAGATGATCACTAAATATTTATTTTCCTCAGCCTGTTTAAAAGAGACACAAGAGTAATAGAGCAAACTTTTAAATTGAATGTTTGTGACCTATTTGGAACATGAACAATCAGTGTAGACTTTGCTCATTGTTTTGGACGTTTTCTTAAGGTGGCTTTTGGGGGAACAAATGCAACATTTCTTATTACCTGTAACTATGTGCACCCTTGGCCTAGCCAGACAGGGATGCTGCTTGAATTGCAGCAGCCCCAGGACATGGTAGGAAAGATCTGCTTATATTTGAAAGCCTTTCTGTGACACTTTTCAGTCCTGTCACTGAACTCCACATCGAAGTAGTGTCAACTTAGGAAGGTCTCCTGTAGTCTCTCTGCCTCTTCAAAAAAGTACAAATTAAATCTGTCTTTCCATGACTTTCATGTCTCTAAAGAGATGCAAGCACAACAGCCAAGTAATTTGGCTAGAGATTCACCAGTTCATTTTAAAAGATGTTTCCTCTTTCACCCTTTTCCAGGATTTTCTCTTTATAAAAAGCACATTAGTACTGAATATATTTTCTTACAGAGCATCAACTGAAAAGGTTCTTTACAACACATATAATCATGATACTGTAATAGTCCTGTATAGTAATTCAATGTCTCTTATCTCTCAAGTTCACATTTGGAGTTCAACCACGCATCAAAAAAGTCCCCCAGAAGGGGGATATTAGTCAGATTACTACTGGCTCACTTTTTCTTCATTACCTCATCTTTATTTCCTCAGTTACACACTGCACAGTTAAAATATTACATGCCCTTGGTAGCAAATATCACCATTTCTCTTTGGATATGGGGCCCTGGCTCTGATACACTGTGCACCATTGTGAAGCTTGATTTACCAGTGAGAATCCACAAGTGAGATTGGGGGACCAGGACCAGGACTAGGACTAGGGCTGTTGTTTTGGAGCTTCTGGTCAGAGATTTTTGTGGTATTACAGTTGATGCCCTAGCAAACAAAGGCAAAATTGTGCAGTGTCTAATATTTTGATGTTTATTTTAAGCGTGTCTTCTTTCCGTGCCAAAGTCAAGCCCTGCATCTGTTGATTTTGTAACTAAAGCACTTTTGGTTAAATTGTTTTCCCTACTACTTCATAATTGTGGGAGGAAAACATGTAAGTGGATCGGAATTGTGCACCACAACAATGAATGTAACTCTCTTTTAAGGCACAGGATATGAGAGAGGAATGAAACTGGAGCCAGTTGAGGACATTTCTTCTATTAGGCACTCAAGTTCCCCGAGGAGGATTTTATTCAACCTTGGAAATCTAGTTGAGATATTTTTTCCAGGAGAACTACACCTGTAGCAGGGTGCAGACATTTTACCACAGTCAAAACACATGCAGCTTGGTTACACTTTGTTGTGTTCTTGGCAGCACTGAAGGAGCATGATTTAATGAATTTCTGTCATGTATATGTTTGTAAAAGGCACAGTACTGGATGTTTGACATTACTGAGCAGCCAAAATAAATATACTGTAGTAATGACCTTCAGGATGTGGAAGAGAATGTTCTATCATTTAATGATAAGTAAATAAATAGAATAGCAATTCTGGCCTTGTTAATTTGACAGTGTCTTTCAATTCAACACAGTAGTAGACACCTGGCCCCTTACTACCACGCTTTTAATGTTCTGCACATTAGAGGCTAGATATTATAACTGTACAGTGTGGCCTTTCTTCTCAGTTGAAAATTAGTGGTCATGCTTGTACAGGCCCAGAAGCTGTACATGCTTTTTACAAAATACAGGGCTAATTCTAGTGGTATACAGCCCTTCTTCCTTTTCCCACCTTCCCCTGCCTTCAGGACCATATTAAAAAGAAAGAAGAGTTATCTTTCAGGTAGCATTGATGTCTATCTTCAGTATACCTCTTGAAAAGATGTTGCTGGGTATGTAATCATTAGCAATCATTTCTTCAGAAACACAGAGAACCCTTAGTTGCCAGATCCAGAAAGCATAAGCTCAGATAACCATCACTTGGCACTTCTCACTGGCCAATTTTTAACTGCTGCTTTCACACACATGTGTCACTAGCAGTTCATTAGCAAGAAATGGTCAGTTTCTTGTTACAGCAGTGGGATGCCCTAAACTTTTCTTGTGCTGTTGCTCTAACGTTTGCTGGTTTTGTTTTTCAGTTCACATTAATCCCACCTGAGTCAATACCAAGCTGTAAGTACATAACTGACCAAGGAACATTTAAAAGATTTGTGCGGTTGCATTTATATTCTCTGTGAGTAGATGTGGTTATAATATTCCTTTTTCTGCATTTTTCATCATGATTCAATATTCCTGTACATAAAACTGTGCCACTTTAATCATGGATTGTACTTCCATTTAAGCTGATAGAGAACTTGTATTAAAAGTTTGAAAGAGAAGTTGCTGCCTTCTCTGCTATTAATAGTATTAGTGCTTTATGTAACTTCATGATTCCCATACAGTGGATAAATTATAACAGACAAATAAACATCTCTGCCCACAAGGAACTTTTACTTCTGCATAAAAAGAGCTGAAAAGATACAGTGCAGGAAAGTTCAATGCAGAAAACAGACTGAGGTTTGGAGAGCAGAGAGAAAATGCTGCAAAGAAGTAGCAAGTCTGCAAAAGGTCAAATCTTATTCTAGAGATGAGGCACAATCAACAGAATTAGAGCCAGCATGGATGTCTCATGATACATATAGCAATTCCTGGATGCACAGTGAAAATTGAGATGTCAGGAATAGAGAAGAAGATGCTACTTTTCTTATGAAGTGTTCAATTTTGCCAAAGCTTTGTCTCACCTCTTCCTACAAGCCAAGGATGACATGTCACTGAATCACATCTCACTTCATTGCACCTTCAGCATCTTTTGGCACTACCCCTACAGCATTTTTACCAATGCTACTTCCTGTTCTGCTTGCTCAGACACAAAGACTGGGCAGGAAATGGGACAGTGAGCTAGCCCATACCCACTGCTGCTCCTTTGCTGGGCCACATGTGTGCTGGGCTGGCCTACACACACAGCTTGGCTTTGTGCTGATTAGGCTGCTTTGTGGCATCTACCAGCTCATGTGCGACCCAAAGGGGCCAGGTAAAGAGCCTAGTGCTGAATTGTATCAAATAAAGGAATTCATGCTGCAGGCGGAGGACTTGGAGAGCAAAAGCATGGTTTGAACAATATGCTGTCTCTAGAAACCAAATATATACTAAGAGAAATTGCTAAAAGCAGGCACCTTCCCTCCTCCACATCATACCATTTAATTAAAATTTTGATTAAAATTTCCCATACAGTGAGTTTAAAGTAAGTATCTCATGCTTGTAAAAATATTGTAAGGCATTATAAAGGTTTCAAAGTCAAGCACCCATAATATTTAGAAACATGTTAATTGGATGAAGCTTTGCAGCTTTAGTTCTTCCTGAGTGCACCTGCATCCTCATAGTCTTAATTTATATGATCACATATAACTTTTTAAAGAACACAGAATGCTTGATTAAGCCAGGTAGTTCATATGTTTTTGCCAAATGTGCTGGAATGGAAGGATGTCTCCAGGTACCTGCCTTTCTCCATTAACTGCTGACCAAGCTGAGGTGAGAAATCAGGTGAGATACTTAACGCACTGGTCATCGAAGTGATTCATGCCCCTGGTACTGACACAGAGCACTCTTACTGGGCATATTAGATTTAACCCCAGTAAAGCTCAACACCAGATAATCCATGACCTGTGCAAGCCTTGGACAGAGAGAAATCAACGTGCTTGATGTTTTCTGTTGCACCTTCCCAGAGTGTCACTCACGGCTAAGAGGCCTGGGTGGTCCAGGAACCTTAAATCAAACAGAACTGAAACATGTCTCTCTGTGTATCAGTTTGTATCTTTCTGCAGCATGGCAACAAGTTTTGAAAATGCATTTTTAAGTTCTTCCGGAAAATCTAACTTCATTAAGCTAAGGATAGGATTTTCATATGGCACTTGCATTGCTCTCACTAATGTGCTGGTTCTCCAATACGACTTCATGCTCTTGGTTAGTGTTAAAGGATGACCTTCTCTACAACATACAGCCTCCTACAGACTGCACTTTTGCAAGTTAGTTCAAACCACAGAATAAATGCTAGAGGGCATATGAATTTCATAGGGCACTTCACTAAACTTGCACATTGCTAGAACTGTGCTCTCAACAAGTCCAGCAGCTCGCTGCAAGGCACTATACAAAAGGAGGTGTTTGCATTCACAGAGTTTAGTCAAAGTTGCTTGGCACGTCAACAATGTAACATATTCAGTGGAAGAAATAAGGACTCTCTAACACAATGACACAATATATTCACTGGAAGAAATACGGAGTCTCTAGTTGGTCCTGGAACTCCTAACCACGGGCCATTAAAATAAAATAAACTACTTGTTTATCAAAACCTTCCTTTAATTGCTAAGAGCTAGCCAAGTGTGACAAATCCATGACAATGCTGAATTGCTAGTTTTGCTGCAAACTTTATATTTTAAAATAAATGCCTCTCTACCACGAGACTTAACTTACTAAGACCTGGGAATCCAGACAGCATTTGCCTACTAACAAGCATCGTTACACACTAATCACCTTAAGAAACAGAAAACTTAACTGAAGTTACCAATATACAATGGAGAGCTTTTCGAGATGTAAAAGTTTTGCACTCCACACATTTCCTCAACCTTTCTCAAAATATACCAAATGTATTAACTGTGAGGAGAACCATTTATACAGATAAGTGTTTGCTTCTCTACAAAGTTGTAATATAGAGAAGAACACTGTCAGGTCAAATTAGGTGTTGCTGATTTTCATTATTTCATTGCAAATCCTTCATTATTTTTTTTCAGCAGCAAAAGTCATGAAACTGCAGTGACAATCACAGCTTTTATATATATTTTTAAGCAAGTCTTTAATTTTTCTATATGTCAAAGCTTGTAAATATGTCAGGAAGGTCTCCTAAAAGATCACAAAACAGATGGCAAATAACCAACCACCTACCCATCTTCTCTAAATTCCTTATTTTTAAGAAAATGGGCTTTTAAGTCAACTTCATTTGTGGGTGGGCATTGACTCATGAGTTTTGAACACTTACAGTGGCAATGCAAATCTGGATCAAAACTTGAATTTCAAGTTTCAAAAAGCGCTGTTGAAAAAATTTTAAAGCAACAGAAATGCTTTTAATTTTTCAGACTATCCAAATTAAGCATGTATTTTCAAACCCCTCAAGCATTCCCTGGCATTGATAGTAGTCAAAACACAAGAGAAACCTGTTAGTGTCTCAGTCACAGGAGGTTGAATGAAGAGTTTAAGCAAGCGCCTGCCAGGAATGCAGGTCCAGCCACGGAGAGGAGGTCAGACAATCTCTCAGTTTTTCTCATCATTTTGATTCCTAGAAAGGAAAACTGACTTTATTATTGAGACACTTCCAGGGGGGGCAGGTGTAACAAATCAGTGATGACACTGTGTTTTTTATATACTGAAGATTTTCATTTCACGTTCTATAGCATCCTCACACAGGTAAGTTCATAAAGTAAGCTAAAAGAAGTTATCAGGTAGATAAGATTCAGTCCTTTTAAAGCTGATTAAACAATATTGTTGATGACAGAGGTTAGCATAGGTGTGGCTTGGCAAACAACAATAATTGCTGATCATAATATGTACTAGAACAGGAAGCTACTCTTCCTCCAAGCTTCTGAGCATATACATTGCAATCATGACAGCATACATAATGGCAAGTTAATCTTAAAAACAATCACCTGCAAAATCGTGACCTTGTTTGAAATATTTTAATTGCTCTGTCATGCAAGTATTCTCCAAGGTTACCATGACTGTACAAAGTCAGAAAAATATTTTGCATTTTGTCAGACAATGTGCTCTGTAGATGCATGCTTTTATACTCTTAAAATAAAAGTAGGCAACTGTCTGTACATCCTACAGACTTCTTGTATATTTAATGTATTCCATAAATCATAACATAATGATCAGTCATGCACAATAAAATAGTACAATCTAACAACGGCAGCAGATTTTCAGGATTTCAGCAGATATTGGCAATTCAATGTCAGCTTGTTTCCCTGGAACAGATGTGAAAGAGGCGAACTACAGATTGGTAGGACTGGAAGCAGCTACAAATACTAAAGATTATTAGAACTCCACGTTTTCACCTGACAATTTCACACTGCTAAAATCCATTTAAAATCTACTTTTGCCACTAGGATCAGCATGTGGAGCATTTGAATTTGTACGTGTGACAGATGTAGAGAGGAAAAAAATAGTTTCTCATATGTAAGCATCTATTTCACAGAAGAGCCAAGGGAGCTAAAGAAAAAAGCATGATGAAACTCTATCTGTGTGTGATTCCTGGAGTCTTACTCATCTCACTTCCTGATTCTTCTTTTTGGCCTCCTTTCCCCTTAGGGCCCTCCCACCTCTATGAACACCATAGTAATAATTATCGTGTCAGTGGAGACTTAAACATTCTTGACATCCTGACATCTAACAAGTACGGGACATTTCACAAAGGCCTAGCCTGGCTTTCAAGAAGTGGGTCAGCTTGACACATCCCATGTGTTTCTGAAAGCCTGCAGTCTTTGAGCTTGCTCATCTATGGTAATGGGCACCCTACCAATGCACGGACTGGAAACAAAACACTGCCTTGGCTTGCCAGGAGAACTTTAAAATGTTTGCCAAATGCATGTGACTTTTTTTCTCAGCCTGAACGTCATAAAGAGGATGTATTGTGGCACCTGGTGGGAAAGCGGTTTCCAAACTCAGCAGTGTTGTGACCCACCTGCCCGCCCCCTGTTAGCTAAAAGGCTTCTGGAACTCTTTCAGCCTCACACAGAAGTCAGGCCGCTGATGTGTGCAGCCAGGGTAAGAGCAAAGGGAATGCAGTGTTTCCATCCATTAGTTCAAGGGTGTGTGGTGAGCTCTTCTCTTCTATCATTTCATCTTTTCCTGTCCTTCAGCCTCACTTCATTTGTTACATACCACAACAGGATTTTTTAGTCCTGGCTGATCTGGTCAAATAAATCCTTTTCCTGTAGAAATTCTGGCCATTATGGATTTTTTTAGTCCCTCTTCAATAGTTTTTCTTATATTTCATCATTTAAATCCTGCCAACTTGATTCCACACTCAGCAGGAATTCATGATGACTCAGAAAAGGATCTTGACCTGTTAGCTGAGAATCACTTCTCTAATAGTGCTATGGATTGATATCTGTTTTTCACAAAGGGAATAAACTAATATGTCACATCATATTTTCTAACCTGCCCCCACATAAATTTGTACTGTGAATAAAACACATTCTATTGAGCTTGGAGGGCTTTTTGTTTTTGTGCACATTTTGACATTTTAGTTAGAATATGATGCTTGTGCAGTAGACAAGGCAGCAGAGACTATGATCTGTCCCAATGAAAAGATTTTCAGTTCTCTTTAAAATGCCTCTTAATATTAAGTAAAAGTCTCAACTCTATGCACTAGGAAATGATCAAAAATAATTGTTCTTCGACGTATAAAGATGATATGGTAAAAGGCCATGAATAGTCACTTTGGAGGAATAGCATGACGTTAACTATGAATAAACTATCTAAATCCACTAACAAGATGTAAAGAATTTCTTTTTTTTTTTTTTTAAGAAAATGGACTGTAGAGATTAAATTTGGCGAGATTTTGTATAAAGAGTGAGTCATACTTCTATAAAACTTGGTGTGCCTGTAGATCACAGTGCTCATGTACAGGCCAGAAAGGTAAGAACAGAATAAAGAGAACAAGCTTGTTTCCGTTGTGTATACGTGCTGGTGTTCAAGTACCAGAATTAAATAGATACAGATTTATACCTCTATCTCTCCCTACATATTGTTATATATAGATATGTATAAACACCACAACTGAAGCACTGGCAAAAAAGTGAGACTTTCAATCATTCTGGCACTAAGGTAGCACAGGTAGAGGTGATTTGTACAACAAAATTATTTCTATTAGCGGATTGTTCAGCTTTGTAAGAGCAGAGGCACTGTGTTAGCAGCAATGCAGTAATACTGTAAATTGCAACTGGATTACCATTTGATTCAACCTAGTTAATAGGTGATGAAGGCCTATAATTCATATATGATTCATTCTGGCAAGTCTTCCATTTGTCAGTTCATCAAGTCTATCCTATATTTAAGCAATTAAATTAGCAGGGGAAAAAATAGCCCAAATAGCAAAGGTCTCAGCAAAAAAAAATCCTCCAGGTAGTTTGAGGAGATCTATCCTTCAAACTGTTGAAATATCATCACCTACTTCTTTAGTTTTCTTCTCTTACTAGGACCAGTAATTCAGCTCAATAGGCAAAACAATAAATAACACAATGGCGATTTCCAAGCAGCTTCCTGAAGCCGTTGCAAACAGTTACAAAGAAACTATGCATTGGAAAAAACTTAACCAGGAGAAATACTAAACAAAGAACAGCAAACAGTTGCCATCACTACAAAGGGGAGATATTAAATTTCAGAGAAATGAACACTGGAACACTAAAGCACACACACTAAATTCATGTGTAACTAGGAGGAAAAAAAGAGGACAAAAGACACACGCAGAAATGGACTCCCGAAGAGAATCCTGCCTCTGTTTCCTGATGACAGCCAGAATGCCATCAGCATCACTGGCACAGATGGCCACAGCCCACCGACTCTTAGTGAAAACACATAGAGCAGCCAACCCTAGGTCCAGGAGCTAAATTAACCTCTGCTACATTGAGGCCATGCACAAACCTCTGTTTTGAGAAGATGTGCTTGTGCAATAGAGACAGCTTTATTCTTACTGCTGCTGCTGCCTGTGGGGTGTCAAATGGAGGTTTCTCTCTCCTCTCCCCTGGCTCTGGATTCCCCAAGGAGAGTGATGGGTGTAGCAACAATGAGCTGATGTCCATGCAGCTCGCCTGCCGAGAGGACATGGATTCCGGAGTGACAGAGTGATCACCTGCACTCACTTTAAAACCCATGTATGACATGTTGACTTCCTGTTGATACGCTCAACAAGAGGCCAAACAAATACCCTCAGTGTCTGGAATGCTTGGACTGCATTTTCTTTGGTTGAAATGGTCACTTAAACATAAAAAACATGCATACAGAAGAGCATGTTTGCATAAGAAATTGGACTTAACAAGGCTTTTCTGTAAAGCAAAATAATTTCTAGCTGATCCACTACTGAAATTCTCTGAAAGTGTCAAAAAAACCCGTACCTCAAGAAACAAAGAGATTTTGATGTGCTAGTTAATGCTTCACAATGTTTCCAAATCCCTAAGCTAGAGACAACTTGAGCAACTAAGTAATCACTGGGCAAAAGGAAAAGTACTATCATGGCCAGAAAACTGGAGATGGAAAACAAAGAGGGGAATTCAAGTGAGAGTTTCTGTGATAGTGGAAGGTTAACAACAGCCTGCTTCAGAGCTCCATAGCAAATCTCATATTGCTGCTGTATTTACCACTGATCTAGAAAGAGGGCTGTATTGTGAGATGGCAACATTTGCAGCTGTCATAACTATTTCAGCTAAGCAAGACAAGAGGGGACTGTGATGATGAGGAAGTGCTAACGAAACAGAATGGATCGTGTAATGGTGAATTAAGTTCAATATTGAAAATGGAAAACAACACACATTAGGGAGGAACATGAGTACTGCTTCTAAATCTGACAAGCTCCAATTCGTTTACATCAGCTGGAAAGCAGAAACTGGGCTATCTCTAATCCTTGCAAAACTGTAGTCACAAAATGAGTTAACAGAACACAGGAGGAATAAATAACATAATGGTCAATACCAAGTATTAGAATACCTCTACAAAACCTCTGACATGGTGTACGGTATATCCTCACTCAAAAAACAAAAAAAGTGATGGGAGCATGACTGGGGGAAAAGACTTCTATAAAAACCAATGTTTTGTTACATCTGGATTATTTATCCTTGGAAGGTGGTAAAAGATAGGATAAAAGCAACCAGAGTAGCAAAGAAGGGAATAATGTTAAGAAGTAAGCACAGAAACACCTTCTCTCGTGTCTTACTGCACAAGAAAGAGGAACTTCTTGGTGGCAATCTCAGAATGGGTGACATGAAGTATTTTGGCACAAATGTTAAAAGTGAGCCACAACTCAGGAAGTAGATATGGCAGAAAATTTATTTAAATTTAAAAAAGAGTTAAGATACATCTACACATACAACCATAATAAATATATCTCCCAATATCTATAGTTAGCCAAATACTGTATTAAAAAAAAATAAATTACTAAGCTTCATGGTTTACAAAAACCTGTAGATATTAGAAAGCGAATTTACATATGGTGTGAGATAGCCTACCAGTGCCAGGGCAACTGACCCTCAGGCATGATTCAGAATGTGTTTTGACATCCATTCTAGGCACTTCTACTCTTGTATAGTTTGTAGCTCCTTTTGATAGGATATTTTTAGGTAACCGCATTTTGTCCAGCCATAGATGCTACTAGACATCAGGGAGCAGTCTCATGTGACAGGATATTTTGGTAACTATAGGCAAGAAGTGTTTAGCTTCTTGTTATAAGCCTTGGTGAGTGTCACACCTGCATTACCTCACCCACCATTTCACACAGGTGAAGCATAATTAACCTTCTCTATTTCCTGTTTCTGTACTTCTTCTTTAACACGCTGGCAGCTGGAAATGGCTTCGTGAAGTGCCCAACATTTCAGGTTCACAGAATCACAGAATTGTTAGTGCTGGAAGGGACCTCTGGAGATCATCCAGTCCAACCCGCCTGCCAAGGCAGGGTCCCCTACAGTAGGTTACATAGGAGCATGTCCAAGTCTCTAGAGTGAATGTCTCCAGAGAGGGAGACTCCACAACCTTCCTGGGCAGCCAGTTCCAGTGCTCTGTCACCCTCAACATGAAGTTCTTCCTCATGTTGAGGTGAAGCACTGCTCCTCCTGCCCCCTCAGCTGAGGCATTCCCAAGCTTTCCTGCCTCTAAGGAATGCTCTCAGTGGCACTTTCCCTTCCCCCGTGTGAGGCTAGAAGCAAGGTGCAGGCAGCAGAGCCACGTTGTACCTGTCAGAGGCCACAGCCTCCCAGGTGCCACACTGGCCAGTCAGCACCTATTTTCCACATTGCCATCACCAATGGTGGCAGAGCCCACCACAGCGGCTCCTTCTCCTTCAGTTCTGCAATTTCATGTTATGACCTGCCCCTGACAGCGGGGTAACTGAGGTTCTTGGGGTGATTACAGTGAAATGACACAGAATGGCTGGGGTGTGTGTATATATATATATGTGTGTGTGTGTGTGTGTGTATATATATATATATATGTGTGTGTGTGTATATATATATATATATATGTGTGTGTGTGTGTGTATTTGTAGAGTTCATGTTCTTTGCAAGAATCATAACTAAATCTGACGTTGCTGGTAGGTCATGCCAACTGTTATGAGCCCAGGTCACACCAGGACGAAAAGAGTCAGCATTTGTAGGTGTTTCTTTTCATCAGGAGGGGACAGTCCTCACATGACTCGCCTTGAGCACTCATTCCTTTTGAATTGGTCATTAGTCCACCGAGGGTTAATGCCTTTGTTCACCCTCTGAGAGTCGGCTTTCAACAGGTCCAGGTTACACAAGAAAACCTTTCAACAGGTCTGATATGCCCTGGTCAATACCAAGAGAAGAAAAATCGTCACTATAATCTCATGACCGGTGACACAAAGCTGACTCGGGGAAGGTTTAGGTTGGATATCAGGAAAAGGTTCTTCACCCAGAGGGTGTCGGGGAACTGGAACAGGCTGCCCAGGGCAGTGGTCACAGCGCCAAGGCTGACAGAGTTCAGGAGGCACTCGGACAATGCTCTCAGGCACATGGGGTGACTCTCGGGGATGGTCCTGTGCAGGGACGGGAGCTGGACTCAATGACCCTGACGGGCCCATTCCAACCCGGCATATTCTGTCACTCTACGACAACTCCATACGGAGGGGACAGTCACCCTCTGACTCGCCCTCGGCGGTGGGTCAGACGTCCTCCTGGGGAGAACATCGCCGCGGACCCGGGGCACGCCGGGAAACCCCGCAAACACCTCTGGACCGCACCGACGGTGTCCGTGACACCAACTCACTTCTCCCGCACTCCTACACTTTTCCTCCACTTCTCCCGCGCTCCTCCCTCCCGCCCTTCCCTTCCTTCTCCCGCGCGCCTCGCGCCCGACGAGGGGCGGAGGCCCCGCCCCGT
>VXBA01002686.1:221563-264555 GCA_013399895.1 Serilophus lunatus
TTCCTCTCTTCTTTTTCTCCTTTCTCTTCCCCCCTCTCTCTGGAGAAGAGCAAGGGGTTAAATGGAGTTAAGAGCAGCAAGCGCTAAGCTATTGAACACGGAAATGACGGGAGGGGAAAGCACGGAGAAAAACACGGTTTATTTTTAAACTGTGAAAAAAAAATGGCGTTAAAGTCACTGGTAATAGTCTTGCCTAACTATTGCACGAAGTAATTTGAGGGGAGGAATGACAATAGGGCTTATATTAATGAAGGTGACTTTATAACTTTCTGCTAAACGTTTCATAGTTAAAAGTTACAGATTTTCAAATGCAAGGTAGGAACCCCAGAGTATGCTTTTTTATTAAAAAAGAAAAAGCAATGAGAGGCAATAGAAGGAAAAACTTGTGTTGATTTTTATGAAATGTCATAAAACCTCGAAGTGTACACTCTGACCTGAAAAAACACAGACACATCTGGTGTTCTAGGCCCAAAGTCCTAAAGTGGAAATGTTGTGGATTCAAACACCCTTCTGAGTTGGCTTTGAAAAACTGGATCTTTTGTCAGTCTGTTATCGAATGAACGTAGTGAGAGGGGAAAAAACACTCGTGCAATTACCCTTTCTCAAAGTTTGCTGTGGAGAAATTCAAGGAAAATCTTGATAAACATGTTACTGTTTAATCAGAGAAGGAAAACGGCAACACAAACACATGGCAGGATTTGGCTGCCATGAAAGGATTAAATGTACTCTGGGAGACTTTCTGTTTTTTAGAGAGAGAGAGAGGCTTTATTATTACATACAAAATACTCAGTTAAAAATGCTAAGTTTGATGCGCCATGCAAAGACAATAAAGGAGTTTGACCATAGAGCAGGTTTCTGGGAGGCACCAACTGATTTAAGGATGTGTAATTTAATACTCAACTCTGAATTTCCTGGCTTTTGTTCAGTGTTTTATGACCTTGTATTTTTAGAAGTATTTTGTATTTTTTGATGTTTAGTGGCAACGGGTTGTTTGGTTTTGGTTTTTTCTTCTAAAATGATCATACTTTATAGCCATCAAGTCTTTCCACTGGTTTGTTTTGTTTTGGCCAACTCCTTTTGCTCATGAGCTGGAATTTAGAGGTGGAACCTCTAATCTGTCAGGGTAGTTGCAGAAGTATATTTTTGAGCTTTCATTGTTCTGTCCCTGTTTTTCCTCACCTCCTTTGCCATACTGTTAAAAAAAAAAAAGAAATTATCTCAAAGAGGCAAGAAGCTCAGCATATTTCTGGGGAGGTATAGGTGACATAGGAGATAGCATGGATGTTCCACCAGAAATCATAAAGCACAGTTAGAAAGTTGCAACAAAAACATACCTTTAGTTCTTAAGTGAAGGTTGAAGTGTGTCCCTAGGTCAGGCCAGAGGTCTGTGAAAGGGAGAGGTGCCAGTATAACATGTCTGTGCTTTCCTTTTTCCCAAGTGCAGAAAGGCTTCTCAAGTGGCCCATCTTTTCTTCTGTGTGGGTTAAAGAAGGTGGCTGGTAGGGCCACTCCATATTTATTGTTTCCAGCCTGGTCCTTGAAGTTGCTCGCTGGGCTGAGCAGTGAATGGTATCACAGCAGACTTGAGAACTGAGGGGAAAACCCACCAAAGTATCTGCTGCTTTTTCTCCCACCTGGATCCCTCAGCCCTAAGAATACAAGGAAAGGGAAGAAAACGAGGTGGCTCAGTGAGGAGAACAAGGGAAAGAGAGCAAGTAACAATGTGCTCAGCACTGTGAAATGGTTTCTACAAATCAGAGGTCCCAAAAGGAAGTGTTGGAATATTGGGGCTTTCGGTGCTTCTGAAGTTATCTAAGTAGTAGTGGAAGGACGGTGGATGTTTTTCTTGAAAGGAAATTTGAATCACATATTGAGCAGGGATAAAGGTCTGTTGTGTTCTTGACCAAAATACTGAAGGAAGACAGATCTGTCCAAAGAAGCCAGTATCCTAAAGCAATATTTACTGTTTCCTATCCCTGTACTATAGGTACCTTGCACACCTAAATTTTCTCTTCTGCCTTTGTAGAATTGTGGCTGTAGAACTTTTTTTGGAGTGATTTTCTACGGTCCAGAAAGGCAGAAAATCATAAATAACACCAGTGCTTTTCTTCCACCCGGGATGCGTTGGGGATGCTTGCTTCTGAAAACATGGGTGGGGAGGAACAATCAGAGCAAAAGCTTTCAAAGTATTTTTTCATATAATTAGCTTCATAGTTTTAATGTGCTGATGTATTGTGAGCAGTGATACTTTTCTTTCATTGTTTTGTGAGAGGAATGATGGTCCTCTCTGTGTGATTTTTGAAGATTCCTTTCATCTTCTTGCTTACCAGTGGACAACTTTTATGGAAACGTGAACTGCAGTAGATGCCTCTTTCTGCCCATTTCAGCTGTGATGCTTTGTGTACTGCATTTCTGGACCTGAGGATTTTTTGCAAGCATCCTACAGAGTGCTTAAAAATGAAAACTGCCCCAAAACCAGGCATTGAGCAAGTGGTGGAGGTTTAAAAAAAGGAATGTAGTCTAGCATCATGATAACAACTCTTTAGGTTCTGAGGTCAACACAACCCAAGGGTCAGTGCTCCTTTTTGTTCTCTTTCAGAATCATAGAGTTACTTAAAAAAGGAAAGGCAAACTTACATGAGAGGGTGTTTGAACACACACATACATTGACTGCCGTGTTGTTTACCACAGTGACCTATTCTGTTATACTTCAACAAATTCCCATTATGGATTAGGTGGCTTTTGTCAAAATCTGGATGTGAAGCACATATACAGTGGTATCAGTGATACTGTAATGTACGAAAGACTATACCTAGGGTATTTTTGTTTTTCAGATGGACAGACATACATTTCTGTGTTGCTGCCAGTTAGCTATGCAAGCTGATAGGAAGCTAACACTGTCCTAGTGACTGTTGTTGGTGAGATATCAGTGTAAGGGAGATGACGAAAAACAGTATTAGAAACAAAAATTACATCATTTCACTTAATTATAATATTTACAGCTCTGAGCTGTAAGTAAGTAAGTGGTAAGTGGTAGAGAAAGCATTAAGTGTATGCTGCATGTAATGCAGTTACCACACAAAGTATGTAGCTATTTAGGTAAGGCATCCTTAAAAATATTCTTACGAGTATCTAAACTACTCAGAGTTAACACATGGGTCTTGTTGAAAAACAGGGATTTCATAAATGCTGTGTGTAATATGAACCTTCCTCTAGACAGACAAGTTAGGTTTCCAGCAGATAGTGATCTATTGCTGTGTAGTGTGAGGAGATAAAAACACAGACTCGATGCAGAGTGTAACCATGAAAGAAGCTAGATACAGAATTAGGTAAAAACCAGACTGCATCATTAGTGCTAAAATCTTGGAAAGTCCTATAGTAACTTCACTTAAGTTAGTCTCATGACAAGTTTCCAAAAAAGGCTGAGGAAAGTTATGCAATTTTGAGTAAGCTGCCGTTGCGTGAACTTTTTCTAGTGTAGCACAGGCCAGGAAATCTTAGCCAGACATTTATTTACACTGCAGTTGCCTTTGAACTGTCTGTAGTGTCAAACTAAAAAAACAAAAATAAATTATTTTTCAGTGCAAACTATGCATTCCATTTTCTATAACAAACTGAGGAAGATTCTATAGTAATAGTTGTTGTCACTCAGTTGTGATGATAAGGATGGTGTCAGTTTTTCTGGCAGAAAATACGGTACTTTCAGTGCGGTTTGCCCATTTTGGACACCTTAGTATCACCGAGATGTCTTGCTTTTTTCAACTGGGGAAAAAGTAAAATTAGTAATTTGTGTCTTTTTTTTTTTTTGCTTAGAATTGTAGAATCATTTAGGTTGGAAAAGAGCTCTAGGATCCTTGAGGCCAGCCACAAACCCAGCACTGCTGAGTCCACCACTAAACCATGTCCCTAAATGCCACATCTGCAGGTTTTGTAAATACCTCCAGGGGCGGTGACTCAACCACTTCCCTGGGCAGACTGTTCCATTCTCATCTCAGTGAAACTTTCCTAATGAATTCAACAGAAGATTAGGCCTTGATTATTTTATTTTTGGCAGTGTGAGCAACTCATTGAACCACCTGTTGGAAATAACTGCAGTTCAGCTTATGTAAACTTCATTTAAGGATTTAAACTGGATAAACACGCTTTCTTTTGTCTAGGTGGGCGCTCCCATATACTTCTTTGGGACTCTTTGGTGCATATGTGTTATACACTTAGATTTGTGTTCAAAGATTTATCTTTTTTGAAAGTAGAAATCGCTTCTACAAGCATGTTTTTATGAAACAGCTGAAATAGATGGAGTTTAAATTTAGATTAATTTCATTGGAGTTTTGCTAAAGGACTAGTGAGACTACTTTTACTAAAAGTCATCAGTGTGAATGCCTGAAAAATGAAATAAAGCATGGTCAACTCATGATTTTTAAACACTTTTTATTAAAAGCCCAAACAAAAACAATTTTGTAACTGAACTTCTTTGTGGTCTGGTTTGCAGTGTAAATTTCAAGCTTTGTAGACCTGTTTTCCCTTCTCTGCCCCTGTGTATCTGTTTGCAGAGTTCTCTGTTTAGAGCTGAAAATTACTAAATTTTAGTGTTAAATAAGGCCAACTTATAAAGTATTCGTTTAAGTACTCTGACTATAGCTTGTGACTATGGAGGAGGGAACTCAGGTCAGTATCCACATGATCTGCTTCGGGTGTTTGGAACCTCGGATTCCAAAGTTCGGAGTTGGGTGTCGAAGTTCTTTTTTATTCACAGGCGAGGAAGTGAGGATTCAAGTTACCAAAGAATGTGGCCGCAGGATAAAACATGGGCCACTCAGCTCAGAGTCCCCATGGTGACAGTGGTGATAAGTGAGTGCCTGTGAAAAAATATAAGAACATCTTGGGTATATACGGTGTACATGTGTTTCCCCTCTTGGTTTCCAGCCATTTTAAGCTGAAGGACATCCTGAGCTCAAGGTGCGGTCTCAGTTTTTTCCTAGAAGCTTGCCCAGTGTCCTTGTAAACAAACATCTATAGTATCCTTTGGTAAGACATTTTGTAGTTCATCTCTCTGCTCTGTGAAAAGCCTCTTTCTTGTTTTAGAGCTGGCGGTTATCTGGTATCTCTTGATTCTTCATTTAATCCAGTGTAACTTGGTAGTACTGAAAGTGTCAACTACCATGTTTAAAGGATGTAGAGCTATTTGGAATATTTGAAAGTAGTTAACTGCTTGGTGATGTTGAATTTGCTGTTAGACATAATACTTGTATGTAACTACAAATAAAAGCAGAACACTCAGGTAGTAAAACTAGATTCATAAGAGATTATATTAAAAGGACAACAGTTCTAAATTTAGGGTGCCTTCTGTTTTAATGGGATGAAAGCAGTTTTGGGCACTGACTTCCCCAAGTGTGTTGCTTCACCACACGAAGTGTTTGGCAATACTGGTGAGGTATCCTGTTACTTCTGCCCCTGTGCTGACCTCTTATTTGCAGTGTGACAGCTGTGTGTGGCTGTGTTGTGAACTGGATCAGGGAACTGATCTGCTCCTGAAAAAAATCTGGTAGGTTTCTTAAAGCCTGATCAGTTAATCAATCTGGTTCTTGCTGTGTCCTTGCAAATAGCTGCCTGGAATGGGAAGTGGGTGAGAAAAGGGAAGTTTCAAGGAGAGGTTCTAAGAATACCTTAAATAGATATTGTTTCCAAACACTTAGATTGTGATTTCATAAAGCAAAGTCTGCTGGGTAATAAATGTACATTTTCAATAATATTTGGCTAGTTCCTACTACTTTAGTCTTTTGTATGTGGAAGACTTTCCCAAATAAGGAGAATGACTCAGACTGAAACTACACAGATTGTCAAGTGCATAGAGTAACCAAGGGAACCCCTTTGCAGTCTATACCTAAGGACATTTTAAAAGAAACTTATTTTTTTTATTTCCCCACCCCTTCCTCTAACTAATGTATCATTTAGTCAGACTTACCTGAATCTGAGGTATATCTTAGGAGTTTAGTGTTCTGCCCTTTTAGCTGAGGAATTTCTGCATACTTAGGAATAATAATCTAATTTGTAATAGCTAAATAGTGAGCTACCAGCACTTGAAAACCAAGCAAACCCACAGAAGCTCTAAGATTATGTACTTGGTTCTTAACTTGGTTCTTGCAGCCTGAGCTTAAAAGTGGTGAACTATAAAACATGCACACTGTCTTGTGTGTATGAGGCAATAAAGGACTGCTTTTTCCTCATGTGAGATTTGAGAAACCAATGTGCAGAAGGTTGGCAATAAGCTTAACATAGTAAAACCTGTGAGGTGAATGAAGGATTTTTGTACAAAATATTTGGCAATACTAATGGCACATTGATACAAGCAGTGGATTTGCATCCAGAAAAGTAATAGTTGGCCCATTGCCTTAAGGTAGTAACACACTGGGGTGAGCTATTTACATCCAAAAAACTTTATAGGCTAAACCTGACCTTGGTGAGTGAAGAATTCAGGGTGTGCTAGTGAAGTTTTGACTGCAGGTGCAGCCATGGTGAGAGTTCTCCTTGGCTGAGCATGTGCCATTTGGTAGGAGCTGGCTCTGCAGGCTGGTAAGCAGTGGCTGTTTTACGAACATTTACATTAGAGAGCATTGCACTTAAGAGGTCTGCACAGGTTAGTACCTGACCCTCTGCACTTGGAGCTTTAGTGTTGTAGGACAGCTGGGCATGATCTTCATGGCTGCCTGTGCTGCCATTTTCTGCAGTTTCTTCTTAGCTCTGTGACCCCACTTGCTGCACCTGAGATGTGATTAATCTGAGCCTGGGCAGTAATTCAGTGTTAATGCCACTGGAAAGAACGTGTTTGGTTTGTGGGGTTTTTTTCACATGCAGATCAAATGCTCTGCAGGTGCTGTAGGCCTTCCTGTGTGGGCTGGAGAAGACAGCTGGAGTGCTGCAGCACAAGTGATTGGTACCATACAGCACACCCAAAACAGGCAGCTCTTTTCATTGTGCCTCAGATCCACATGGAGAGTAGGCATGGAACCTCTGTGAATTATCCTTATGGCAATGGCAGTCTGTTCCTGGTTTCCATCTTGCTGAATTACCTTATCTCATGCCAGGATCCAAAATACTTTCCAATGTGCTTTTTGCAATCACTTAATCTGTGTCCTGTGACCCCACGTGTGACCTTTGCACAACAATTGAGAGGTTTGAGTGTACCCAGGAGACACTGAGCTTGCTTGAACAGGCGGTTGCTGTAACAAGTCATACGGTCAAAAACCTGCTTCCAGGTTACCTTTAGATCAAAGGGCTGTGTGGAGGGGACACATCCAGGAGAGTTAGTCTTAGTGGAGTGCAAGTGGCTTTTGGCTTTAGGCTGAAAATCCTGAGAGTAGACAAGTGTTGGCTTTGGGTGTTCTTGTGGCAGAGCTCTAATACGTAGTGAACCTTGTAAGAAAAAGGGGTAGAAGCTGTGTGAACTCAGTTGCAGGATGTAACACTTAATGCTGTCCTGAAAAAACATTCAGAAAATGGAAATCACTGACTGGTATGTTCTGTGTAATGACTGATGTTTATTTTGAAGGACATTAGAATTAAAGTATCTTAAATAACTTGTAGATTCAGAAGCACTAAGCATTAAACTCTTTTGTGTAGTATTTCAGTCTATAAAAATGAGTAAGCCCTGTGCATTTGAAAAATCATACACTTTTTTCAAACACAGGTGGGGCTTTTGTCCATTATGTTTTTTACAGTGGTGAAACTTTTTTCTGGTTTCCCTTCAAATAATTGTGGGACCTTTTAGAATACTGTATCCAGAACTTCTCGTGCCATACTTTGTTGCAATATGGGATGCTTACAATGAAAATTTAATGTTGGAAGAAAATATTCTAGCCTAAAAATCAGGCTGATTAGAATATTGTATGTATTGTATAAGCCCTGTGTTTTGAGTAGTTGGCATGCATACCTTTGAGTCACCTTCTGCAATTATCTGAAATACATTTTTGTTATTTGGAATGCCATTGTTTTTCAGGTCATGGAAAAACACCAAAAGATGCTGCTTCTGTTAGAGCGACACATCCTATCCCCGCGGCCTGTGGCATTTACTATTTCGAAGTGAAAATTGTCAGTAAGGGAAGAGATGGGTAAGCATTGAGCATTAATCAATTATTGCTTGAGATCCTGTCTCACGTCATTTTTTTTTCAGTCAACAGATGTCTCTCGTAGCAAAACATATTTTCATGTTTTACTACTTTATATAGCTTGACTCCTTGTTCTTGAGAAGTTGCAGTCTTATATTTGGTTGTTTTAAGAGAGTTCATTGTGCTATTTATTGTCCACAAATCCATGTACACAATAAACACCATAACATCATCTTAGGGTTTGAATAACCATAGTTTCACCCTGCTCTTTTAAAGGTGTTGATTTTTTAGCTATATGGATTTACAGACTTTCGCGTAATTTTTAGGAAGTTTTTAGGATGTGCAGCAGACCAGCTTAACTCAGGTAGGTCTTTTTGGATGTCATCTCAGTTTTGAAATAAAGTTATTCTTAAGGCTATTTGTAGATGAACAGTAATAAGAGTAAAGGGGAATGTTCTGAGTAGGTGCCTGGGAATTTGAAAAGAACGAGAGTTGATGAGTAAGAAGCTGCTGCTTCCTGGGATCTATTGAAGCACAGGTGGCATGATGCTTTTAAGTCTACTGAGGCAGATAGAATCTCACCTGGTGGTAAGGTCTTGAAGTGCTAATGAAATCCTTCCTAAACCACCTTAATTCTTTTTCATCTTTCACTTCTGGTAGAGCATGTGTTTTAATCCTGACCCATTGATTGTGTTGCCTGTGTAGGACTATCTAAGCAGTCCTTCTTTCCAACATGCTGTAGTATATTCTTTGGTTCTATTTCAACATTCTAGTCAGGAGTGAAAGCCTCTGTTCTAGGTACTGTACAAGCATGTTGTGGATGCTTGTGTCCTGTTGTGAAGGTAGATGTTGAGAAAAAACAATGTTGTAGCTCTTTGGAGGAATTCAGTACCTTTGTCTTTTGTTTGTCTTGTTGCAGTTTTTCTTCCATTTTCCCAGTGTTCTCTAAGCCTTCTGTAAGTCATAAACAGTGTTCAAACTTTTTGTTTTTCTTACAATATTGTACAAAGGTACGTTGAAAGAATAGCCTCCGGTACCGCTGCTCTTTGTAAGGGTATTTATGGGTTTGTTGTTATTTGCATCTGTAACTACTTTGGTCACACTATGAAGATCCAATTATTTCAGAATTGAGACAATAGGAATTAGTATTTCAAGTAATATTTTGCTATCGGTTTTAGAAACACCTTTTGTGTTATTGGGGTTTTTTTGTTTGTGGGTGATTTTTTGGTTGGTTGGATTTTTTGTTTGTTTTTTTTCTTTTTAGAAGCTTTTTAAAAAAATTGCCCTGCTGCTATCCATTAAGGAGAGGTTCTTACTGTGATTTGCTAGTGATGTGCATCTCTTCTTGAAGTAGGCTTCTGCCTGCTTGGTTTGGAAGCTACGTTTTTTGAAGTGATGGATTTCAAATAGTGTCCATGTGTGTGGGAATATCATTTTGCATAGCTCCTCTAACACTTTACCTTAGGTATTTGTGCCAGGTTTTAGTGGTTTCTAATTCAGTAGGCCATTCAAGGCAGTCCTACAGAAGTGGAAAAACACCTTTGAGTAAAGTTTTTCAAGGTTTTGTTTTTTAAATGGTTATTTGTGTGATGTACATAACTAAGACTTGCGAACTTGCCTGCTGAGATTACTTAAAATCTGGTGGGTGCTTTTTTCAGGTAATGGTGGTACATACTTCCTTGTCCTTGCTTCATCCTTATGACCTGTTTTAGTGTCACTTTATGAAACATTAACTGTATAATGAACTGAGATGTTAATTTTTTTCATTGTATAAGTTAGTATGGATGCTGGGAAATACTGTGCACGGAGCTAAAGCCAAATCTAGCTTGGCTAATGAGGAGCAAGAGTCAACATTGGAACCTCAGTGGATGTTTTTATTTCTAGACCCTCTTCAGATCCAGGAGATTTTTGATGAAATGCAGGATGAATGTCTCACAGTTCAGTGTTACACTGTATTCAAACTAACACAGTTTTCTGTGTTAGCTAAACTGGGGAATTTATTGCAGAGAAATAGAGAGAAATAGGACTATAGAAATCAAGTTATGTCTGCTAGGGTTTATTAGTTGGTTTTGGCGGCCTGTTGTGTTTCACCTCATTTGTTTCAGGTATGTTTTTACCTGGTTTTTGGGTTTTTTTTTTGTTATTTTTTCCCTTGGCGTCAGGAAGACGGTATCTGTAGAAGACGAGCATGTAACTGTTAGAGTCAATTAGCTAAAATGCCTTACTGTTGCAAAATCATCTGTTCTGAAGGTCTGAACCTAGCTGTGGAAGCATTGCAGCTGCATTTTATAGTGCTGTTTAAAATAAATCCTAGACTACTTGAGGCAGCTCAGATATCTATCTGCAAGCTGAAGTACAGTTTCCAATTTTCATAAATGTCAATGGATAATTTAGTGGTGTTTATTTGGAGCTCCCTTTGGTAGTAGCCTTTACTACTTATATTTATTTTTTTTAATAAACTTGGCTTAAAGTATTTAGTCCATGTGCTACTATGTTATATAAATAACAGTATTATTGTTTGTGTGCTCTACTTAGCATGACTTGCCTTGAATCATCAAAAATCTTTACTAAAAACCTACTCTAGGAGATTTATTTTCTGTGCTACTGTAGCGCTTGATGCTGCTGCTCCTGGAATCTGAACTTGCATATCTCAGAGTAGCAGGGCAATCACAGAGATGATTCTTGAGCATGGCTCCCAGTATGGGTGGTTGTGGCTGTCTTTGTGCAAGAACAGCTCTGATTTTGCCACAATAATGACCTAGGTCATTAAATTCTTTATATATTTGGTGGGGAAACTGTCTTGAAGGTACATAATACTAGTTTTGCAAAGTTCGTGATCAACTTTTAGGCTGTTACGAACATGCTGAAGTGTGAAAAGAGGTTTACTAGGAAGCAGGAACTGGATACGGACGTTGGTGCTGCAAACAGATGAAGACTGAAGTTGCTTTTTTATACCCTAGTGTGGTGTGGTAGGGTCATGCAGCAACTGATGGTAACAGATGAGAAAAAGGAAAGTAAGAATCAAGTCCAACAGAAGTAATAAGGTTAAAATATCATTAAAAAACTATCTTGATATTTATACATTGTTTGGCTTGAGGAGTCCTAAGGTTTTTTTGTGTGTATGTGAAATAATTATCTTGTTTTTGAATTCTTGTTAAAAGTGCTAACCAAGCGTCATGTTGTTTTGTAAATATTTCCTGTTGTTCTTTATTTCTTCGGTTTTCTTTCTTAGTTTCATGTTGTCTTTTGTAGTCTAAAAGCTTCTGTTTATTTATATTTTCCTTTTTCAACTCTGCTTTGTTTTGTTTGGCTTCATGTGGAGCATTGTGGACAGCGATGTGAGTGTTTGGAGATGGTAACAGTCGATGAGTGAGGGGTGTAAGTATGGGGAACAGTACCAAGAGGATGATGAGAAGGCATGGTAGGAAGGAGACTATTAACTGCAGAAGGTTGTATCTACATCTCTATTGAGATGTCCAGTCAATTGAAAAATAAATAAATACATATGTATGTCAATTGCAGCAAGTACAGTCAAAAATTATGGTGGGGCAGCTAAGCTGTTATAGTTTTAAATTAAATCTGTAAACTCTTTTGGCAGCCCTCCTTTGAAATTGATCTGTCAGAGGCCCAGAAGTAACATACATAGTGTTTGTTCTATAATTTCTTAGTGCAGTACTCAAGAGAGTGTGCACGGCATTGCCTTTTGCATTGAACTCCAGTTTCATCTAAATCTCTGGAATAGGAACTTAATTAAAGCAAACTACATTGGCATTCTAGGAATGGGAGTCAACAAGGGTGTGCTAAGTCCTGTGGACCTATTCTTGTGACTAAGGCTTGTAAGCCTTAGTCTCTAAATCTGTCACCATGCTGTACTGCCCCCTCACTTTGTAAAAATGACCTCCATGGTGGCCATTCTCTTAGCTCTTAGTATATCCAAATTAGGCTTTTCCCAGTCTCTTTCAAATCTTGATTTCAGTTTTCTCATGCTATCTTTTGCCTGAGAGTTCAGTTGTGCTAATCCTTCACATATTTTGGTCATCTGTCTTTATGTCAAGCAGTAATTCATCTGCCTTACAGACCACCAGTTAAGATTTTATTTCAGGTACCAGTTAGTGTTGCCCTCTTTTACACAACTAAAGATACTTGCAGGATTCCATCATAGTTCCTGTAAACACAAGTCCAAAAGATTTGTGCTGTTGCTGCTGGTGTCCTTCTTTAGTTGTGAAGTCTCATCTATAATCTCAGTTGGAAACTGTGACCTTTGCTGTAACCTTAGGTCACCCTGTTTGGTGTTTCATACTGGCCGTCAGCATACTCTGGTTCTCTTTTCTAAGGGATGATCTCAAGGGTATTCTCTGGCCTACCTGGCTTTCAGAAGCAAACTGCCTTTTATTACTTTATGCTATAACCAGGTTATGTGTGTATGATTTATGGAGTGATCATCCATTTCTACATGAATTTCAGTTTTAGACTTGTTGGTTTTGTAATTAACCTCTTCATTTCCAGTCAGGACAGTGTTTCTTTAATGGTTGCAATTCTTACTCTAAACTGTTTGAAGACTTTATGATGATTTGCCCATGAGAAGCAGCAGCCTCTGCTCATTGGATTCATGTGACTGTGTCATCTTCATAGTAAACCCAGCTGGGTAACCCATTCTCCAAAAATTGACCTCGGAGTGAGTTAGTTTTCATCCAGGTTTGTTCCTCAGTATGACTGTTTGTTTCACTTCATGAGTAGCAATGGCAGCAAAAGAGAAGGAGACTTGGGGCAGAAACAAGCATCTGGGACCAGGAGGATGGGAGTGCTACTTTTGGTTGTGGTAGTAGCTTATGCCCACTTAATTTTAGTTTAAATACAGCTTTTTGGCATTTTAAATCTTTCACCAGAAGAGACTTGTCTGTGTCTTTTCCAGGGAAAATATATTTTTGGGGAAAATGCTTTTATCCCCAGTGTCCTGCATTTCTGTCTGTTCTTATTCATTGATTTGTAAATACAATCACTAAGAATGGGCAAATGATGGTACTGCCATTTACTTCTAAACAGTCTTCACTGCTGTGAGAGCAGCTGAGGAAAATGTATGCTTAAAATGCAAAGTCATGGAATCACAGAGCAGTGTGGAAGGGATCTTAAAGATCATCCGGTTCCAATCCCCCTGCCATGGGCAGGGGCCCCTTCCACTAGGCCAGGCTGCTCAAAGCTCCACCAAACCTGGCCTTGAACACCCCTGCTTTTTTAAAAGAAGAATGAAAACAAGAATTGGAAGTGGTAAGCTATCTGGAAGAAACAATGACAGCTGAGTTGAGAACAGCTGTATACTTTTAGCAGATGGCTCTTGGCTTATGCTTCCTCAAGCATGGCTGTTTAGTCTGTGGTGTGGTGATACTGATGCAGATCTTCACAGGGATGCTTTCAGTGCCTGTGCGAGTTCTGTTGAATGTTCTGGACCAAAATGTTAGTACAGCAACTCATGCAAGTAATCAGTATGTTTTTGGTAAAGCAGTGTTAGTAAGGTTTTAGAACCTATTATATTATGTCTACTTTTAACACTGGATGTACAAGCACGTCATCTGTTGCTTTGGCAGTATCTTGTAGTATGTGTTGCATACGTGGTGAAGTTGGTGGAGAAATAAACAAGGAAAAACTGTCCAGATACAAAATACCATGAGAACTGAGTTTTCACGACACCTATATGGGTGGTTTAGCCTGAGCCATTTTACTGTGTTTGAGTGATGTTTGTGGAATACAAATGCTGTGTTGTCTTCTAGAACACGTTTGTGTAGCTCTTTAAGCAGAAACCATACTTTCCCCGTGGCAGATTGTTCACAACAAAAGCATAAACCAATAAACAAAATATAGAAAGTAGTTGCTGGTTTGTTTTGTACACGACTAATGTTATATAAAACCTTTGTGCAGTTTTAAGACCTATTTTTATAGTTTTGATGTGACCTCAGCAGTTATTTGTTACAACAGGCAGTTGTTAAGAGCACCTGCAAGCTTCACTCAGTCTCTGTTTACATGTAAGTAAGCCTTGCTGCATTGTTAGCAGAGTATTTGTGTACAGAGTAGCATCTGATAACGTCTGAAATACCTTTCTTTCATTAGTGTCTTCTTTTCAGTTGCAGTAGCTTCAGTAAGAGATTGGGTCATGAATCACCAAATGTGTCTTTTCTTAAACTGTAGCAGTGATTCATTTTTTTACCTGAGTGCGTGAGAGCAGACCAGAAATGAACAGCAAGTAAATGTAGAAGAGGATTATTCAAGGTTTATATTTAACTGGTCAGAAATATTGCAACTGTAGCAAGAGTTTTATTTCTTTGTAGGTGCTTGCTAGACCTTAAGGTTTCTAATTTAAAAAGAAAGTCATGAGAATGTATTTAATTTCTTGGTCCCTCCATTTTGCAAAAGCTTTTGTTATTTTTTTCTTGTGAGGTTCCTTCACTTAAATATAGAGGATAGTTTGTAACTTTAGTGTAGGTTACATTTACATTATATTATTTTCTGGCGGTATGGTCTCCAAAAAGGTTCTATTGCTTAGAAATGTCACAAGATTAAATGGTGCAACCTCAGAAAGTGAGAGGGATGTCAGTATACGAGGATCTTTTAGGAACGTTACAGCAATCTCAAGCAAAATGTTACAGGAGTAACAGTTTCAAGCGCTGTGCACGATGACTGCCTGATTTATTTTTGGTTTTCCCTCTCTGTGCAGAGCAGTCTGAAACCTAAGTTTGTCATGCTCAAAATACGGTTTCCTTGGAAATATTCCTTACAATTAAACTTGTTTTCAATTTTAAATGAAAGACTCAAACTGTCTATGGCATATTTTGAAACACTTAAATGGAGAAATATTTAACATCTCATTTCTTATTGTGATTGTGCAGACAATAAGGATCTTGTATTAGCATATTTCTACAAAATTTTAATGCAGACTAACTATGTTAAAGATGAAATATAGGTACCTTTTTAGTGTGCTGTATTTCTGACCTTGTAGAGTCACTGAAGACAGCGTAGGAAACTATAAGGTAACATTATTCAAACTTTCTATGTCCTTGCAAGTCAGTTGTGAAGGTCCTATAGAAGATCATTGAGTCTTAAAATTTTTAGACATTGCAGTTTTTTCTATTTGTACACTTTTCCAAGATAAAAACTCGATGGTGAGACAAACTGCACCTGTTGTGTATCCTACCTTTTTTTTTCTGAGCATTAATTCTAGTTTTCTTAGTAGTCAGTGCATTCAAAACATAAGGGATTTTTGCCTTATTTATGGATGTAGACATCTGTGAGTGCTTGGACTTACCTTCCTTACAGATACTGTGCTTACTTAGGGTTTAACACTGTATGGGTGAAGTTACTACTGTGCTTACTTAGGGTTTAACACTGTATGGGTGAAGTTACTTTCTTTAAATGTATAGCATGTAGGGCATAAGATACCACACTGATTACTTGCTTTCTTCAACACAAAAAGAGTTGTTTTTCAAAGTGTCATGTAGCAGTTCCTCAGAGCTTCAGTAGAATATGTAGGCAAAGTGAAAGAAGAAAATAAACTCTTTGCAGATAGCAGGTTGCTAATGAAATCTCAGTAGTAGGGAGGCTTTTATGGTTTTTTTCATTATGTAAATTTATGCTCAATTATTTTACTCATTTTTATAAATACAGCATGGAATATTTTAAATAGAGAAGAGGTTATGTAATACTTAAATTTAGCCACTAGTAAGGTTTCTGAGCTACCTGTGTGATTTGGGATAGTTTTTGAGATTCTTTGTTCCTCTATGGAATGGGCAGGATAGGATATATTTGAGTTCTGATTATTACTAACTTTCATATCACAAGTTCTTCCATATACCTTCAACATAGTGGCTAAAATTTCTAATGGAACAGTTAAAAATCAGAGTAGTATATCTTTTATATGATCTACTGGGATTTTTAGATTTCTCTTGCAGACTCTTGCAGTCTGCAGTTCTGCACCATCTCATGTTGCTATTTTTTCCTTCTGTTTTGCTCTGTTTTCTTTTGGTTTTCACATTAGTCTATTCAGGTATTCAAGTAGAAATTTTAGGCTCCAGCAAAAATGTGAATTTTTGACTAGACTCTTTGATTGGAAAGGTACTTGAGGAGAAAATAGCTATTGTGGGCTTGCTGCTTCTTCTGTATTTCACAGCAGAGAAGCCTAGGCTTTTCAGTATTTGTTAGAGGAGAAAAATAAGTACCATAGTGGCTGTATTTTTTGACATTCTCTCTTACCTTGTGGCAAAAAAATAGAATCTTAAGCAAATTTTAAGCTCTGTAGTTTTGTAGCATTCATAAAAAATGACTTGTTGTGAAATGTAAACTGGAAGATGTGCTGAGACACTAAAGTGGTAATCTATATCTTAATTGGACTGGAACACGAATAAATAGAATTTGAAATTAAAGATCAAGACTCTGTAAGAGTCCTTAATACTGATTTGGCTGCACTTTGAATTGGTTTCCAGCTGTCGCCTCTTATTTTCAGTCCCTTATGGGTTGATTTCACGTGTTCCATGGGTGGTTGGTTATAGTTTTATAAGCTCCTCTAAGACTTGAGCACTTTAATGAGGTGATGAGTAGCAACCAGTGGAGCTGAAATTGCTCAGGGACAGGGGCTACTTAATAGAATGTGTCCCAGGCCACCTTGTTCCTTGTGCCCAGGTAAATGATCCTCCCACCACAGCAGCCAGGGATGTTTACGGCGGGAGCTGAGGTGGAGGGACAGGCCTCAAGTACTGAGGGAAGCAGTGAGGGCGGCGGCATCAGAACCACACTATGATCTGCTTCCTGCTGTGGACAACTCCATTTCCCAAGGACAGCTCTTACAGCCTGACATAGTCTAAGTGGACCTGTTCTTCCTGTTTGTAGCCGTCTCCTAGACCAACCCTGTTCACGTGACAGGGCAGCAAGAAATGCATCGTGACCTACTGAGAACATTCTGTCCCTGCACTGCACTTGGGCTGCTGGTTGTGCTGCCCTGCATTGTTACTGTAGGCTAAGGGAGGAAAATTTGAATGCACAGCTCTGCCAACGTTCTTCTCCTGACTCTAAGGTTCACATTTCATCCATTTCAAAATTTATGTACTTCCTCTCACTGAAGCAAGTCTTTGTAGTCAGTGACTCTGGACTGAAGTACGGGCTAAGTGTCTTAAAACCCCCAACACAGTCTTTTTAGGCCTGTGAAGGTTACAGTTGTGAGGAAAACAAAAGTTGTGTGTAGCAATTTGGCATAAATACAACTTGTGTTGATAAATTTTAGAGTATTTAAAGCCTATCTGTCATGGTGCTATTTTCCTCCTCAATTTCTAGCGTACTAATCTAGTTGAACATGACTATAACAAATAATAAATTAGCTTAATTGATGAGCATTTCATTTCACTCACTTCCAAACTGTAAGTTGTAGGCAATCCTTTTGCCATGTGGAAGATGTCTGCAGTAAATGTATTAATTAATTGAAATGTTTTAATCTGACTTTACTTGAATTTCTATTAATAGCAATTGTCCTTGATGAAATGGTGTTAACATTTCAAGTAGATGTAAGTGAATCACGGGAAAAATATTTCTATCTTCTCACTGGTGTCAGTGCTTAGTGCCTTCTGGTCATTGTCAGTGGGTAAGGAATCATGTTCCCAGCAATATTAAGTACAGTGAGTCTGTGTTTGCACTTGTTAGTGAATTAAAGAGGAGGCTTGCAAGTTAGGATATCTGAGGGAGAAAGAACAGGTGGTACCAAAATGCTGCCTAGATGATGATTTTCTATCTTACATTTTTGTTTAATCTTTTTTCTGTAAGAATACTGAAATACGATTTGATTGGGATGAAGGGTTTTTTAATATGACTTGTGTTGAAAGGCGTTTTGCAGTTGGGGGAGTTCTTTAAGTTAAATTATTTTTGAAAAATAAATGTCTCTTCTTCGACAAGGTCTCCTGAACTGGAGACTTTACAAGAGATTTTTCAGTCTTGGCATGAGTATCCTTCAAGCATCAAACTCCACACTATGGTAATAACAATTCTGCCTTTATTTAAGGCAAAATCAAAGATTTTCACTTTTTGCTTCCATTTATAATTGTTTAGTTGAATCTGCTGCTGCAGTGGTGCTTCAGCAATACAATTAGCAATGCAGCAAAGACTAATCCTTTTGTTTTTTGCCCTTTGCTTCAGCTCTTCAGTATCTCTAAATGTAATATCTGCTGTATATGGTTCTGAGGTTCCATTTCCTGCTGGTAGTTTGGAGGGAGAGGGAGATGTTACTTGACATTAAAAATTATCAGAGGAGGGGTTTTTTATCAAACATGGAAGCAGGTAAGGTAACTGTTGGAAGTGGTCCACCGGAAAAGCAGAAAGCCCAGTACACAATTAAAGATATTGAGCAGGAAATCTCAGGAGTGATTTCATTCTATATGAAATGTATTTAAAATAGCAGATTAACCTGCACTTCCAAGTGGAATAGTTTCTTAAAAATTGCATTTTATGAGATGAGAATACAAAGGCCATGTTTGTCTTAAACTATTCTCAGATTGCAGTGGGTGAGTATTTTGTTTTCAGTTTATTATTTCATGACAAGGTTACGTTAACTAATGTGAACTAGTGTCAAAATGCTTTGAATGTTTTGATAACTAGGAAATGTTGGGTTTAGATAATTTTCAGATGCTTTCTTTAGTTGGTCCAGGTAGGTTGGTTTATTTTGGGCAAGGGGGAATGGCGAAAGCCTAGCTTTTCATGTTGCCATTTTTCTTTTTGTTTTCCTGTTTTCTTGGTCATGACATTAGTTTTGCTTCAGAAATAAGCAAATTTGATTTTGCTAACTTCTGATTGTGTTATCTGGGGGAGAAGAAATTCTCCATTTCAATTTTCCAGTATTTGCTAGTAAATTGTTAACAATTGTACTGGACACTGACCTTATTAAAACCATCTTTTGTAAAGCTGAGTTTTGGACTTTGTTGCCGTAGCAATAACTTTTTTAGACTTCAGATTACTGGTTCGTGTAGTAGAAATATTTTCCTCTCTTTAGTTTGTCATCAGATTGCCAACAGCCAAGTAGCATTGCTAAAGGCAGCTTTCAGGCCTTTAATGCTTTAGTGTGATCTTTTCATTAGTGCTCTGCAAGGATGCATTTTGCTGCTGAAATAATGCACAGTTTTGTCTATTTTATAAAATTAATCCTTCCAGATTGTCTGCAAAAGAGCATTAGATATGTTGAAGATGATGAAAGTGGTATGTTGTATAGTTTTTCCCCTACGTTCAAAATGAGGCATGGCCTTTGGCTTTGTTCATGCTTTAAATATTATGGCTAATGCCAGTATTCTCCCTCAATAACCCAGGTCATAACCTCCTGCATAGACAGAATCTGTCTGTTTTAAACCATGTATGGTAGGAATTACTTTACATCTCCCTTGATGTTATGCTACTATTAAATGACCTCTCAGCAGCTTAACTGGTATGTGATTAGTCAGCACAGTGTTTCTGGGCAATGTCCCACAGACATACATATTTTTGTAAGAGACAGATGCATTTCTTTTGTTTTTTCATTTTTAGTTACATGGGAATTGGGCTTTCGGCACAGGGTGTGAACATGAACAGACTACCAGGTATGTTTCAGTTACTTACATTAGTTAATTCTGTTATTTTAAAATATGCTTCGCCTTGATGGGAGCAACAGAGTGTAGCATGGCACTTCTGTGTAGTTGTATCTGTTATTGGAGTTATGTAGCACTTTCAACTAAAAAGTTTAACTTTACTGTACATTTGCTCCTGTACTACTTCCCTCAACTCTTGGTGTTATTTGTAATATTTATGCAGATATTTTTTAGCAAACAAATACATTTTAAATTTTTCATCATGTCTCGTGATAAAGATTAAGCTATTGATTTCAGTGTTCTGTAGACTGGATTTCTAGCAATAAAGGTGAGCTACTGTGATAAAAACTTTGTCAAACATGGAGGGAGCTCCTCTACTCTGTCTCTGTATGGTTACTTTTCCAACCCTCATAGTAAGAATGTCTAGCCTAGTTTCAAGTTTGACCATTCTGCTGACTTGCATGGTAAGAGATAGTCTTGTTCACAACTGTGTGCTATATCTCTGTATAATACTTAGAGAAGTTTTGTATGTATGTACATGTTGGGTTTTTTAATTGATTCTAAAACTGAAAACAACTGACTTTTTTTAAATTGTCAAAGTATAAAAATATGTTGAATTGACCTTTGAGTATCTGCATTGCATTGTTACTTTTGTACCCAAATGTTCTGCTAGAGCTTCTTACGGTGACAATAGTCCCAGTGACACTGTGAGCCCAGCCAAGGGTGATGGATTATTAGTGTGTAGCATTTAGTTTGTTTTGAGTATGGTTTAGGATCTATTGCAAGTAATTATCAAGGATACTACTGATCAATGTAAATGCAATAGTTTGGGGTCTTTAGTTTACTGAGAGATTCTTAATGTGGTACCAGGTGAAGCTACTGGTGATACAGAATAAGGGTCTAAGTGTGGAAAATACTTTCAAATTAACCTCTTAGGCAGCAGCTTGACAGAAGAAGTCAGTATTGACTTGCAGAGAATGCAAACAGGTATTTTTAAATAAGCATAGACTGAATTTGCTTACTGTGAATTTCATTGAGTAGTGTAACAGTATGAGTTTCTGAGTGGTTCTGCAGCTTCTTTACCAGCAAATCAGCACCACATTTGCATACGTAATGATTTGCTACTGGCTCTTACTTTCACCTCTGTTGATTTTTTTTTTTCCTTTTCTTTGAATTTATTTTTAGGGGCAGCAAAAGTAGTGGCACTTTAGTCTGGAGATTCTGCTGTTACACAAAGGCTTGAACAGTCATTGAGAATGATCAGGAGTAGAAATGTGCCTCCCCAGACATGCATGTTTGGGTTTTAGCCAGGAAGAATCTGATTATGACATATGGTAGCAATAGTTTTGCAAAATGAAAGGGAGAATTGGAGACTCTTCACTGCTTTTCTGGGACATGTCAGATCTGTATATAGCTTTTCAGCATTGTAGATGATCATATTTTTGGTGTTGGTAATCTTGTACATTCATTTAAAAAGAAAAATGTGTTGTCTGAATTTGCATTACCTGTTATGTGCTACAAACAGAATTAGTTGTTCAGCCATTTTGATAAAAGAAGTTGTCCTTTTTAAAATTATACAGATTTTGTAGCTAAGAAATCTTAGAAAGCAGGAAGCTGAGCATATTAATTAACCATCATAACCTGCTTAGAATATGCCAGCTTTGCATAGTCTTTCACTTTTTTAATAGTAAAGGAGGTGAATAAATTGCAAATGCTTTTGTTCTCTAGGTTGGGATAAACATTCATATGGTTACCATGGAGATGATGGACATTCATTCTGTTCCTCTGGAACTGGACAACCCTACGGCCCAACGTTTACTACGGGTGATGTCATTGGTTGTTGTGTCAACCTTATCAATAACACCTGCTTCTACACAAAGAATGGACACAGCTTGGGTATGGAGAAAAGTTACCTTTAATGATAACATTATGTCTTCAGGTCTGTGGTAAATATGAAACTCGCTTCGCATCAGGAGCAAAATGTTTGAGTAGTTCTTTTGACAGTTGGTAATCAGTGAAGTAATTAAAAAATTGGGAAAGATAATTTCTTGTGTGCCACTTGCCCTTATTCTTTGTGAATTTGGGAGGATTTGTTCATGTAGCATCTCATCCCACAGGATCTGCATTAATGAACTCCACTACTAAATCCACAAATAATCCTTGGTGTTTATAAGGTGATAGATAATAAGAGAAGTGGAGATACAGAGAATGGATATAGCTAGAAGTCATTGCAACTGTATGGGGGACACCTAGACTGCACTAAAACCCTACATTGAATGTTATTCTGAAAGTATATTGGAGAACAGTGTCTTTCGGGTTCCTAGTCTGGGGTCATTCATAGTTGGGCTAAAGCCATAAATTATACAAGCTGTGCTAAAATTAAGTCCATTCAATTCTTGTGGTAAATTTTAGTATTATGCAACACTGCAAGACAATTTTTGAGTTTGAAGATGTCAGGAGTGGGTAGAGTTAAAAATTTTGATGGAATATTTATTTTAGTTACTGAATGCAATTCAATGAACAAAGATACAAGTGCAAAAAAGAAAAGTAAAAAGTTACGTCCTGCATTTAGAAGAGAGTGGGGACTTGGGAAGAGATGTTAAAGTTGTGCTGAGTGGAACAGGAAGTTTGAAGGGATAGAGCTCAAAGAAGAATCAGGGTTTTATCATGGATAGAAATGTGATGAGAAAAAGAGAGAGTAGCTTGAAATAAGAAGTTACTGAAATAGATATTCTTGAAGTCCCTGTTCTGTTATATTGGCAAACACGAAGAAGGTTGGGAAACTAGTTCGAGTCAGGATATGGTTTAAATTCTTTTATAGCCTCTCTGAACAAGACTGCCAGTTTGTTTGCTCAGGCCCTGAGCAAACATATCTGACTTTGGAGTTTTCCTGCCCCTACTCAGAGCAGGGCATGGGTATCTCCTGAGGTCAAGTCTAAGTAATCACTTCTGGGATTCTATTTTAGCATGATTTAATGTTCTTTCTAAGTGGAATGAGTCTGTATACCTGGCTTGACACCTGGGGCAGTGGGACACTTGACTCATTCGTTATGTAGTTGTTTCGTTTGGCCCTGTTGCAGGATATGTCCAAGTGGAAGATAATGGGCTCATGTTTGCCCTAATCTTCAACTGGGTTAAAGCTGAGAAAGGTAATCTTACCTCTTCCCTTTTGGAAACTAGAAACAATGTGCCTGCAGGTAGGTTGGATCAGTTGATCACCTAGAGAGACACTACTTTTCTGACCACTCTTGTGGTCACATGCGTGAAAGAGCTAAGAGGAGAAGATCAGAACCCTCCTCTTCAGTGGAAGACTGAAAGCAGACTGGATTAGGCCAACTGTGAAGCAACACTGCAAGTGATTGCAGTCTGTTTTTAAAGGAGAAGAGAATGGCATAGGTGGGGGGAGGCTAATAAAATGTCATCTGTCATAGACAGTCTGACAAAAACACTTTATGGATTTCAGAAGGAAACCTGACAGCTGTTCTGCTGTCCTGGGCTTTGCTAGCTTGAATTTCTGACAGAGGAAAATTGATCGTGCGTTGAGTGGAAAAAGAAATCAGAATTTTTGGCTTCTTGCTGAGTTGTTGCTGCTGCTAGTTGTCCAGAATTCCTATAGGATCTTGACTTGGAGGGCATTTATGTTTTTTCTCTGGGCCACAGATGTGGTTTAGAGTATAGAAAATCTCGGGCTCAGCCTACAATTTGATATTACAAAAAGGACTAAGCAATTTTCATGCAAGTGTGAAATCCTGAGTTGAAAAGAAACCCACAAAACCCACTTCCCCAGAACCCCAAATACCTACATATCTCTCCGTTGTCGTTTTATCTGTCATGTCTACAGCTATGACTGTTCTGGAAAAGAGCAGGCCGACTGTCAAAATGTGCCAAGCAGAGAAAGTAGGAATAGCTTAGAAAAAGTTAGGGTGAGAACAGGTAATAAGTAAAATGATAGCTTTGAGATGTGATGAAAGGAAACAGATTGACTCTGTATGTCAGCCTTTTGTCTCAAAGATGTGAGTAGGGAATCCAGATGCTCTTGAGATTTGAAATCTTGATGAAAAGTAGAGATTGAAAACAGGGATGGAATTTAGGACAAAAGGTTAAAAGCTTTGTTTTCATCTTAAATTTAAAAGATAATGATATAAAATAAATGAGAATTTGAAGGGGTAAGTGGATTTGAATAATTCTGCATTTAAAATTAATAAATACTTGCAACAATAAAGGCAGTTATGAAATGTTGTTATTATTTGGCTGTCAGGAAGAGATTCCTGATACTTAATTTTTAACTGAAAGCTTCCCACCCCCTGAAATTGCCTGAAGTTGCTGAAGTGTATGGAGGTCAGATGTCTCTCTAATCCCGAGACAGCAAAATCACTCCCTTGGTTTTATGGGTAGATGGATGCTTGTAATTATGTAACAAGATATTAATCTCTTCTGTTTGAAAACAAAAACATGCAAGTGTGGATCAGAGTGAAACATTTACCAGGCTGGTTTGGAGTATTTATAGGCATGCTCTGCTTGTGTAAAGATTGTAAGTACTTACAAAGAGAAGTGATAGCAGTCAAGAAGAGACACCGTTAAATCTTGATGTTGAAGCATGTAAGTGAAAAAGTATCTTCAGATATTCTTATCTTTCTTCTGACGTTTAATATATAGCTAGAATTTTCACACTTTCTGATCTGCCTATTTATGTGATGCTTGCTAAATCTTATGCCCTATTTTGAAAAATTAAAGGGCAAATTGAGTGTCTTTGAATGATAATTACTTTTTGCCAAATACTGCCCTTTATTGCTTAAAAACAAAAGTTGTGCCTAAGCATCATGGATTTCACCATACTTATTTTCAAGATGGTTTGGATGAGTTTTCTGACTGTACAATAATAAACTTGAGAAAAATAAGGCTAGATGCAGACACATGGAAATTAATCTTAATTTTTCCCTTCGTTACAGGCATCGCTTTCACAGATTTACCGGTAAGATAAGTGCATTTTCAAACAGTTTTCCTTTGTGTCGTAAACAGATGTTTCAAGTCAAACTAGCATTTACCTTACGCTTCTTAGAAATACAGTGATGATCTTCTTAACCAATTTAGTATCAGATATTTCTCATCATCACTTCAGTGGTGATTTGTTAATTGAAGCAGAAAGTTTTTTGGTTTTACACCAATCCTTACAAGGGGTTTTCCTTTCCAGGTTTTTAACAGGCAATTCTAACAGAGGTCTTAGCAGAAAATAATACATACAAGTAGTTACTACATACTTTGATGCTCTCAAGCCTTCGACGTGAAGTCAGAGCTGTATTGAACACCAACACGATGCATGACATGGTCACTGTAACTCATGCTTGGTGCCTGATTTTCAAAATCTTTACTTTGTAAGATCAAGTATATCTGATACTTTTTTAGAGAAAGCTGCACCTACCTGAAGTCTTGTAGCTTTTGAGTCAATTAAATTGTGCTTTCCTTAAAATTGGTATATGTTCCCTATCCTACTGATACAGGCATGGTACTGCACTTGCTTTGTACTTTCTCATTCTGCTTCATTTCTGATTTTAATCTGGTTAGGGTGCAGTGTGTGTGATGCACATCCATCTGACCAGCTACTCCATTTGCTGTGGCCTTAGGAGGCAAGAACAGATATTATGGAAAAATGAAGTCAGTAACTCAAGGAGCCTCTTAATCCTGCCACAGAGTTGAGTGCTTTGTGTAGGAAGCTGCTTCCACTGTCCTGGACCTTTGAGGTGCTGACAGGGCTCCTTGCTAGCACATGGTGCCAGCCCAGGAAAGCTGACACTATAATCTGAAGTACAAAACTGCACCTCTCCATGTCAGAATCAATTATTTTCATCTTACTAAAAGATTTAATATTGTGCGTTGTTGATTAGACTACACTTGGTAACACCATGAGCAACATTTATTTAGTAAAAGAACAGGTGTATGTATTGGTTTGAACTACCAGAATATTTTTCTGTCATTTCACTGCATTCATGGGCTTCAGAGTTCCTACTGACCTGCATGTTGATAACTTCTTCCTGATAGCTTTAATTTATTTAGCATACAGTTCTGTAGATCAGCATACCATCATACCATACCACCATTTTCTGCAGTGTAAATATGATGTGGGTATACAATATGATGTGGGTAAACAATTTTTTAAAAAATTACACACAAAAGACCCTAGCAAAAAAACCCCATTCACTCAATTGATTGCTGAGATGCTCACTGCATTTAAGAAATTATGATTGCCATTGCTGAGGTGCTCACTGCATTTAAGAAAATTACCTTAATCCCAATAGGCAAATTTTACTGTTTTCATATTTGGCATGTTTCAAATTTGCATGAACACCTAATCTAAGCAGAAAATAAAACTGAGGCAACAGTAAATGCTTTAAAGTCTTTTTCTAGATAAAAGTCCAGGAATTCACGAGAACTATAATGCACTGTTACAGTTCTTTTTAGGCACTACACTTGGACTTTGAGGCTATTGAGTTTTCTATCCTGTCAGTTCTTATCACTAAAATTTAGCGATATTTTAAGTATTTCACCCCAAAAAGAAAATGGCCCACTTTGTAGGTCTAATTTTTGTTCTCTTTTTGAAAGGAAAAAGATGGCCTTTAAAAATCATCAAAAAATTGTTAACTTAATATTTTGTAAAATTCAACCCAAAGGTTGTAAACTTCAGCACAGTTTAAAAAAGTGCATTTTCTGGTTAGAATGATCAGTAAGACTTTCTTCTTCCAAACTAAAAAAAGTTATAACTACTGGGAATAAAATTAATCAGTCATTGTATTGGCAGAAGTTGCTTTTACTGCTGGATGGATGGTCCAGAGGTATTTTGTTCTTCACGCTTAACCAGTAGGAGTGGGGGTATTGTTATAGAGATGAAAAAACAGAAAGTGGGGAATTTAGAGTAAGAGGGAAAAACTAATTCAAAAATTTCTTGCAGCCAAACTTGTACCCTACAGTAGGGCTTCAAACACCAGGAGAGGTTGTGGATGCTAATTTTGGACAACATCCATTTGTATTTGATATTGAAGACTATATGCGAGAGTGGAGAACCAAAATTCAAGCACAGATTGACAGATTTCCAATAGGAGATCGGGAAGGAGAGTGGCAAACAATGATTCAGAAGTAAGACTTTGAATATTGTTCGTTTTTAAAAAATGTTAAAGGCATGATTTCAGAGATCTTTAAAATATTCTATCTATTGTCTTGTAAAAAGAAAGAATAGTATTAAAAACTAGTACAAATAATTTCGTTAATTATGATGACAATGTAAAATGGAGTGCGAATAGGTTTTTTGGAGGAATTGTCTATGTCATTAATAATTTGGGGTTTATAATGATGAGTGGAAGAGTTCTGTTGACCTATCTAACGTGGATTGTGGAGTTGAGAAAAGTTGCCATGGTTGTAATTGGCAGATTTAATACTCGGCGCTCTGGAAATTTCCCTTTGTGTTCTCAGCCTTTGGCGTGCCAGGTTAAGTTGTGCCTCATTAGTGTTTCTTGGAAAAATGGTGGTTGTGACTTTTCATTTTTAAATTTTTTTCAGTGAAAACAAAAACTCACTCTGCAGAAATTTCACTTCAATGTATGTAATGAGCAAAAAAAGAAAGTTAACATTTGAACTGACCCTACTTTTGGGAAATGAATCATTCTATTAAAATTCATCATAATAAAGTTACACATTTTTTTTAAATTATTTTTCTATACAGTGTTGAAGATACTGGCTCTTAGGAGAATTACTTTTTGCCCGACCCGGACAGATATCAGTGAATTTCAAGTAGAATTCTCTAATTCAGTCACTTTTTTTTTTTGAAAAGGCCTTTTACATTCACAAGTTCTTGGTTTCTTACCTGTATTTAATGAGTATATCTGGGTTTTGTTTTTGTTTATTTTTAGAATGGTGTCATCTTACTTAGTTCACCATGGATACTGTGCAACAGCCGAGGCATTCGCCAGATCCACAGACCAGACTGTGCTAGAAGAATTAGCTTCCATTAAGAATAGACAAAGTAAGGCTGGAAAGCACGTTGCACCCCTCTTTTCCTTCCTTAAACAGATATTACATAAAGCTTTCTCTTAAGCATTACTATAGAATTTCTTTGCAGCACTACTCCATAGTACAGTTCTTTGCTGTCTTGTAAAGTTACACATGTACAAACAGCTAGTTACAAAAAATTTACACTGTAATGCTTTGGAACTTTGATATAGCAGAATGTGGTAAATTACTATTGTCTTTTAAATGGAAAATTGTGATCTGTCTTAAATGTGTGTAGTGTCTCTAAATGAGTGTTTGTGAGAGCTAATGGTCAGTCACAAACAAGAATATAAAACTCAGTCTTGACAAACACTTAGATTTTTGTCTTAACTGTGAAAAGAGATTGAGTTTAGAGAATGCTTTATAAGTTAAATCAAACTTGAATTTTCCTGCTTACAGTGTGAGGGAGAAGAGGACCAGGAGAACTAGCAGCAGTTCAATTCTAACTTACCATGGCAATGCTCTTTGGCAGCCTGGTTAAACAGTGTGTTCCTCATCCATTTAAATCCCTACTCTGAACATAAGCAGTTGTGTTACTGCATGACATACCACATGGGGAAACTGCTCTGGTTGAAAAAACGGCACATTTGTCGAGCTGTTTTTCATTTGGATCAGTTTTCCTGTTAGTGGATAGAGCTGTGAGGCTGTTCACAGCTTGTGCCAATTTACAGCCACAGAAGCTTCAACTTAAGCAGGGGCAGTTGTGAAGAGCTTTACTCAACTGTGACTTGACTGGCAGTGTGTGTTGTAGGTGAGAGAGACTAAGGGTTTTTTTCTTAGTCAAAATTGAACCTGTGGGAGTGGGATGCAGTTTGGATGTTCTTGAGTGATGCTAGTTTGGTATGTGCTTATTTATAAAAGTTGTGAAAATGAGAAGTAAATTGCAGAGAGTGTCTGCAATCCTATTCTATCTCTAAATGCACGATCTGACGACAAAGCATTTGGATGCTGGCAATAAATATACTGAGTTCTCATTTAGATATATGTAGGTGGAGTGCAGTTCTTAATTTTTCTTACTGAACATGAAGCATGATCTTTCTTTACACTAATTTTTTCTAAGAGGAAAAAAATTTTGTTGATTGATGGTTGCAGTGTCTTTTAATCATTATTAATGTACGTGTATTAATCCTTAAGCTGTCCATTTAACTGATGTTGGTTTTGGTGACGAGAAATTCAGAAATTGGTTTTGGCAGGATGAATGGAGAACCCATTGAAACAACATAACAGCTGTATCCAAGTTTACTAGAAAAAAATCCTAATCTCTTATTTGTTTTTTGGTGAACAGGAATTCAGAAATTGGTTTTAGCAGGAAGAATGGGAGAAGCCATTGAAACAACACAACAGTTGTATCCAAGTTTACTAGAAAGAAATCCTAATCTCTTATTTGCATTAAAGTGAGTCTTCAAATTATACAGATGTGTGTTTATAGATGGCACAGTACCTTCTGAGACAAGACAGTTACTCATTTAAAGCTTTCACAGAAATTTTAAACAAAGTTAAGCAGCACTTTTTAGAAAATGTATATATTTCACTTTTTTATGCTCTTATTTGCTACATATTTAACTAGGTTTTGTCATCAAGGTCCTGGTTTGCAGCATAATTTACATCTCCTTGTAGACTTGTTCTCTAGAACTAAGTTTTGTAGCTCTTTAAAAATCAGTTTTAATCCATTTGGGTGTCAAGTAAAACTTAAGATGAAAACTGGCACGTATCACATTGAAGAAGGTTAAGAATCTTGTTGGCATAAGTTAGTCTATTCCTCCAAAGGGATGACTGACTTTAAAGATCAGTTTAAATGAGGTGTTTCATTCCATGTCACTTTACTAGGAACCTCTGGCTAAAACTGTGGAAATTCCATAATTCCAAAGAGTTCTCTTCGCTTCCCAGGCACACAATAGTCACCTTTATTCTGGCATTTTTACTTGGCAGCTGCACTGTTCCTCCAGAATTTTGTATCACGTTGCAGTGTTTGAATGTGGAAAAAAATCTGTTATCTCCCGTGAGAACAAAACACTTTAGTTTTATGTTCAGTTAAGTAACTTGGAATGCGTTTGAAGTTCTGTCATGCTCAAGTGCTGAACAGAATTCACGTGATAGTACTCCAGACTTATCACAGAATTCACAAAATGCAAACACTTTGATGAAAGACTTCACTTGATAACGTCAGTTGTATGTTATCTTTTTCTCAATCTGTCTTTCTAAATTTTGTCTGTTGAGCTATTGAAGCCTAAAGCATAAAGCAATAGTTCTGAGCTTCCTGAAAGTCCACAGTAAAACCTCCTTATCTAAAATGAAATTGACAAAGAGCAACAGCCTCTAAAGGGAAGGTTTGTATATGAGCCTGCTTTTCAAACTATTTTCCAGTGCAAATGTTTCATGTTAAGAGTACGCTTTACTGTTCCAGACAGTCAAACTCATTTTTTCTCATTTACTTTGAGAGAAATGACAGACATGACAATGTAACGACATATCTTTCTCAAGAAATAACCTTGCCCCTGCCAATAAAACAAAACAGTTAAAACAAGAAAATACAGTTTAATTCTCTAAACTTTGAGGATTTAGTGTGTCCTTAAAGGATAATATTCCTGTTCTCTTCCCTCACAAATTCATGATTGTGTATTTTTGGTGGAGTACTCCAAAGCTCATTGATGATTGGGTTACTGACATCCAGCATTTTGTTGAGCCAGACTTGTTCTATATTTAACACTAAAATGAAATTACTGCTATCATTGGTAATTTGAAATGTGTACATTGTTTTATTAGCTTAACTTTTTGCCTTTTGTTTAGGGTGCGTCAGTTTATAGAGATGGTGAATGGTACAGACAGTGAAGTGCGGTGTTTGGGAGGTCACAGTCCAAAATCTCAAGACAGTTACCCTGTTAGCCCACGGTCATTCAGTAGCCCTAGCATGAGTCCCAGCCATGGAATGAATATTCACAATTTGGCAACAGGCAAAGGGAGCAGCACACACTTTACCGGTAAGTTCACGTGAAGCAAATATCACCTAGATTTGGAAATACCACACCTGTGCGTTTGGTTGGGTTTTTTTCAAATAATTAAGTATTGGGAGAAGTTACAAATACTTGTAGACTGACCTTTTGTTTTACTTAAGATTTTAGACTGAATGATTTGTATAACAATATAAATTTAGTGATTAAAATGTGATTTTCAGTCACTGGGCAAACTGAAAGTTTCATCACATGTACTTTGCGTGTGCTCCTGGTTTGACTTGGTGTTGGCAAAGTAGGTTACCACCAGTTCTTGAGAAATGCTTCCCCTTTGGAAGAAGGAAAGTTCCAATACAAATCTCTTTTGTCCTTTTGTTGATGATTTATGGCTTGGGCAAGACAGTATGTGATCTGTTTCCTATGGCGTTGATGGAGAATTAGAAACAGCTGCACTTGTGTAGGAAACACCAGAAGCTCAGCAGTAAAGACTTTTGCTGGCAGCCATGTTTTGGTCTACACAAGTGAAACAGTTTTTAGATCACCTAGGTAATGAGAAGTCTTCAGGGGGAAGCCGTGAACATTCAAGGCTGCCCCATTCCTATGGGGAGATCTCCATGTCTTCCAAAGCACCCTTGCAGAGATGATGTTGAGCATGTTAAAATGGTGTGTGAACGTGTCCTTGAAGGCAGCTTAAGCTAGCAGAGACCATCAGCTTTCACTTGTTTAATTTCTAAATCCAAACTGGAGCTGATTGGAGGTGCTTTATTTACTTACATTTCTCTCTTTGGGATGGAGTGGGAAGCCACTGTAGCCTGGCCACGACACTAACCACTGCCCACAGAAGGACAGCAGCTTCACTTTCCTTCCCTCTGTGTCAAGAGAGTGCCCTCGTGTGTGCCATTGGAGAGCCACTCAGATTTTCTGGTTGGGATGTAATTGTAGAAAGTACCTCTAACTTTCTAATTTTGAAAAAAGAGGCACCCCTTAACAAGCGAGTCAAGGAACATATTAGAATTGAGGTATGGGACTTCCTAAATGGCTGTATTTTTTTTTAATAAGCCCTTCCTGTGACCTGTTTCTGTATTAGAAGATATTTGGGAGCTCCTGGTTCAAAAGAACTGTCAATTGCATGTTTGCCTCAAATTGTAGTTTCTTCATTATATTTTACAGAGGTCAGAAGAGATTTTAGCCAGACATTGTAATTTCACAGCATGGTGTAATTTTATTTAGCAAAGCACGATATTAACAATTAAAATAATTACATGGGGAAGGAGGGAGGTTGTATAGCAGCATGTAAGATATTCAGCACTGAATTCTACTGCACATTTATTGAAATAATTATGTGACTACAATTAGTAAGGTGCATATTTGCTCCCGTTCATGATGGTTACAGTGGCCTGGAAAAGCTTGTCAGATCTTCCAGCAAGTGCATCAGTTCTAAAAAGACGATTCTACATTGGTACGGTTTTCTGTTTTACTGGTGTATTACTACAACTAAAAAATATTCTCGTGTCTGTGTTCATACTTGTTAAATAATGCTTAACTTCTGCACTGTAGAAAATTTAAAGATTTAAGTAACTGAAGCAAGGAGGCGAAGTATTTGGGTTTCTTTGGCAAATCTAGTGCTTACTGACCAAGAACAATTATGCTGTACTTCACATTTATGAATTGGTATTTACAAATAAGTTTGTAGATGGTTATAATTGTTAAAACTTTCTTTCAGGGTTTGAAAGTAGTTGCAGTAATGGAGTAATATCAAATAAAGCGCATCAGTCTTACTGTCACAGTAAACACACGACTACCAGCTTGAATGTACCAGAGCTCAACAACATAAATGTATCAAGATCACAACAGGTTAACAGCTATTCCAGGTGAATAAACCTCAGATGCTTCTAACTTACATTAAGGCTTGTATTGTCCACATGCTTGCATTGCAGAGAAGACTTTTCATTGGGATTTGATGTGAATTCTTTTTTTTGCCGAAGACATTTGAAGTACAAAGTATAAGGGGCCAATAGCTTGTGATCGCTCTGGTGTGCTTTGGTGTTATTTCAATGACTCAAGCTCAATAGACTGTTTTCTCCTGTTGGGTTAAAGAAATGCAATGGACAAAAATAAATTATCTTGCTTGTAGCTCTTCATGGTCAGGTTTGAAGTTGTAAAGCGAAGGTTAACGGGCTTTTTGGTACTTGAAATTTTAATTTAAGCCACTGGCATTGATTTGAGCTCATTGCATGTAGGTAATGAAAAGTTTTCATTGTGGCAAAGTAAATATGATTGAGATGCATATGAAATGTGGACTCCCTTTCATTGTATACACCAGGATTGTTTGCCTACTCCAATCACTGTCACTTGTGCAAACACATTCAATTCAGAGAATGAAAATAAATTTATTAGCCAGAGGTTAATGTGGTTATTTGTAACTGGTAAATACTAAGCTCTGGATTGCATGGATGCAGCACGACCTAGTTTGATGTGAGATGCAACAGTACTTGCCTGTGTTGTCCAAAATAGATTCTCAAAACCACCATGTAGGGTGTAATGAAGCAGTGGTGATAACCAAAAGTATTTCAATTGGATAGTGATGATCGGTGTGAAAAAGTAAGTGTACCAATTTACTTTTTAACTTCATGATTTCTGTTTGCATCAGCAATTGCCTCTGCCAAAAAGCCTGGCAGTGTCCAGGCAACCTGGAGATTTTTCACAGGAGGAAGACAGTTCCTTGGCTGTGCTCTTGCTTGGTCAGAGAGGCCTTTTGGTTCCCTTCCTCAAAGGAAACTTGAGTATTTTTCATTGCTCAGAAGCAAGATATTAAACTTCTAAATTGAACGTATTTGTTCTTGACAGAGGTTTTAGGTTGTTGTTCTCTATAACAAAATAGAATAGGCTAGGATGCAACTGTCAGCAAAGCTCAGTCGCCAAAGCCATGCTGGTATTTTCCAAAAGCACTTCTGTGACCTGCTCCAAACAAAGTGTGGTGAGGAGTTGAAGGCTCTGAATTTGCCTCCAAGTATCTCTTCAGTGTTTTGATTTATTCAACATTTGCTTTTGGGTTTTCTTTTTTGGGTTTTTTTTTCCACTGTTGCTCCACTGAGAATAAATAAGAGATCAAGGCATTCCTGAAAGAATTTGTTACCCAAATATGATATTTTCAAAGTTGGCTGCATATTAACTTAGCTATGATTAAAAAAATATGAGAATTTTCTCCATGCATTTTCTTCAGCTCTGTGTAAATACAGATATACAAACAAGGTATGAGTTTTTTGTTATGTATTTAGGAAGTGTTATACTCCTTAGTCCTGAATAATGGGAGCACGTTTAATTTTTCAGCATCTGAAAATATTATTTTACTGAATGCTAATGTTAGTTGAGACAGCCTTAAATTTTCCATAGTGCTGTGGTATCCCCAGTTGCTATGGAAGAAACTGTGGCCTAACTTGGTAATGTTTAACAGCAGCTTTTCAGTAGCCAAGATAAGAGAGTACCGTGATGAAGTTGTGAAAATAACCTAAGTACTTAAATATGAGTAAAACTTGTATTTATTACTCTCTTTTCAGCAATGATGTAGACATGGAAACAGATCACTACTCCAATGGGGTTGCTGAGACTTCATCCAATGGCTTCCTAAATGGTAGTTCTAAACATGATCACGAAATGGAAGAATGTGACACAGAAATGGGTCTGCAGTGATATTTCTTACATTTTTATTAAGTGATGGCAACAAGGTTATGTTTTTACTTGCAATGCTTCCCAACTTGAAAATTAGGGTTATTAGCTCTAGTCTTTCTGTTTGTTTGTTTTGCTGTTAGTAGATGTAAATCTTATAACCACTGAGTTAGAAGGTCCAATATCAGTGTGGGAACAGGGAAAATAAGTAGCTCATGGCTGTTGAAACTAGCATCAATTTCTAAAGAAGTACCTTCAAGAAGAAGCACCCTGTTCTGTAGCACCCATGAGTTTGGGTTGGCTGATTGCTTCTTCCTCTTCCCATTCATGGTTTTCATGGCATCTTTGCACTCCACAGTAAGCACAGACATTCTAAATCTCTTACAGTGAAGAATGCAAAGTGCTAATATTTAGTGCTCAAAAAAAGAGCTGTATTTGGGAAATGAAAGAAAAAAATTCATCTTTTCATGTTTTCCAACAAAAAAATACTGGTTCGTATACTTGTAGTCTAAAAATTAACTTTGTTTTACTTAACCTGCTTTATACTCATACATGTTGATGTTAGTGATGCATATTTACATCCCCTCTGATTGCCCTTTGTGCAGCTGCAGAACTAGGTTCTCAAACAAGTGATTTAACCAGACATGAATTAATAGGTAGTTTAAATGAAATGTGAAACTTCCAGAATGAAGCAGTGCTTTCGGAGGCCTCACAGTTCCAGGAGCAAGTGCTGCTGCTGAACCTGCAGCTTTGTGGCAAATGCCAGGTAACCACTGAACATCAAACGTAATTCTGTTACAGCCCTGGAGGAGGAAGATGCAGTTTGCCAAACTGCTTTCCCTGCATTGTGCTCTGAAACTGGATAGTAACAAGGCGTCACTTCTGTGGCTGAACAACCAAAACACTTCTTTACTCTCTTGCAGCCCTTTCTGCAGAGGCTTGCTGTCACAGATGTGCAGCAGCTGCACAGGGCCCAGAGTTGTATGTGTTTTTTTGTAATGTAGCTGTTTTCTGCCTTTGGAAAGTGATGTCCTAGGTTAGGCTGCAGCTAGTGACAAATGCCACTACTTGAAGGCTTTGTGCTTCACCTTTGCAGTAAAGAAATGAGGCTCCTTCACCTACACTGTTTACTCCCCTGTTTAAATTTGGTTGTTCTTTGCTTTTCAAAATACTTGTATAGTCTCTTTAGTGCTGTGTAGGTAATGTTCAGTAGGCAGGAATTTTCCAGAGGTGATGCATTTACATCTAAGGAGGGAAAAAAATGTGGCCAGTTAAAAATCCATGTTTGAAGTAGTGGTCAAAATACATCACTAGATAGCAGTGTTAAAGTCCAAAAGAATGGTTTTCTGATTGAAGTGTACATCAAAATGCTCATTTAGAACTTGATTCCAGTGATGAAAAAAGGCAAGGAATGGATAAATGCCTTTTTTTAATATGTTGCTTTAGTTGTAAATTTTAAAAAGGCAGAACTTTCAGAGAAGCCAAGAGTTGATTTACTATCCATAAGTTGCATCAATATCTTTAAAAATCACTACTATTGAGGAATGTTGTAGCAAACAGTAAAGAAATCAGTTGTAGTGTTCTGCTTGATTACAGAAGTCTGAAATGCCCAAATTATTAAAATAATATATTCTACAAGGAGCACAGTCCATCTAATAGCAGAATCCATCACAGCTGTTCAGGAAGTTCAGTGTTTTTTGCCTTCTTTTAGCAGTTTCGGATTTGGTGTATCTTTAATAGTGCAATGCCAAAGAATTAAAAGTAGAACTGTGTGGACTTGTATTGTTTTTTAAACTCCCATAAAATTTCAGGGTAAAATTTGGTTTATAGCTTAGTTTTAAATTAGCCATTGCAAGATAAACAGCACACGTCAACAGCCTTTGCCGTTAGTTCACAGTTAGTAATGCTAAGTGTTAATAAAGGAGCAGTTCAGCAGTGCTCAGTACAGGAGTACATGGTGCCAAGGTCTCTCTGAAAAGGCAGCTGTCTTTTGAGTGAAATCTAGTGATTCTCTAGAGCCATGGATTGTTACCATCAGCTCTATTAGTGGTGATGATGACGATATCGTTTTTGCAGAAGTAGATTCAAGTCAGTTGAGACGTCAGCTCTGTGGCGGCAGCCAAGCGGCCATTGAAAGGATGATCCATTTTGGGAGAGAATTGCAAGCAATGAGTGAGCAACTAAGGCGAGAATGTGGCAAAAACACAGTGAATAAGAAAATGCTCAAGGTAGGTTTAATCTCAAAGTCATAGCGATAAGGTGAAAAATTGGGCTGCCCAGCAGAAACTGCCCACAGCATGTGGCACAGGAATACTGTTCTGCTTTAACTTTTCAGGGTGCGTGTGTGTCTGGAAACAGTATTCTGGTGAGCTACAGTGTAGCACTGTCTCTTCTCTTGTCTGTGTAGTACATGCACGGGGAAGATAATTTTGTAATGTAATAGAATTAAACTCAGAAATTAATTTAGCACTTTCATTTCTGACCATGTAATTTGGCCTCTTGAATCAAAGTGTTGTTTTTGTCTCAAATGAACTGCAAGAGGATTGGTAGAGATGCCCAAAATGTGCTCTCCTTTTAGTACTCTGCATGTTAATTAGTTTACCTTGATTGAGACTGCTCTGGAAAAGAATTCCCCTGCCAAAGACTGCATGCACTTTTCAGTCTGTTTTCTCTTACCCCATCACTTATTAAAATACTGCTACCTTTTGCCTTGCTGTTGGGAAAGACGGTGGATTGCTCCAAAGGGAACAATTCCTGTCACAGTTTCTTTTTATCGTTTTGCATTGATGGGCATTGACAGTCACCTCTGTGACCCTGAATCAAAATAGGTGAAGACAATAGTCCTTGTTTTCAGTAGTAGCACGTGAGACATAATAAAAATCATCTTCTTGCAGGATGCATTCAGTTTACTCGCATATTCCGATCCCTGGAGCAGCCCTGTTGGAAATCAGCTTGACCCAATACAAAGAGAACCAGTGTGCTCTGTACTTAATAGTGCAATACTAGGTAAGTGTGACCTGGTGGCTGCCACATGTGGTTGGGAACCCTCCCTCTCATCCCACATGAGCCCTGCTGCTCACTGTGTGTCAGGTGCAGGGCTTGGTGCTGGCTGAGTGAGTAATGAAGGATAGCACTGCTGGGATACACTCTCTGAGGGAAAGAGAGGGGTAGTTTTGGGGAGCACATCAATGTAAAAGGTGCTTGTCTGTTGTTACTGTTGAGACCGTAAGTGAGCTGTTAGTGCTGGGAATTCGAAAATGTCGCTTTGTTGATCCTGCTCCAAGAGCAAACTTTGCAAGTAAGCAGAGGAATTTTGAAATGAGTGGTTTAAGCAAGCTTAAATTTCAAGTTTTTAATGCATGACTATGAAATTAATCAGGTATTTTTAACTGCTACTGTGATTCTTTTTCAGAGACTCACAATCTGCCAAAGCAACCACCGCTTGCCCTGGCCATGGGACAGGCGTCACAGTGTCTAGGATTGATGGCTCGGTCAGGAATTGGATCCTGCGCGTTTGCCACAGTGGAAGACTACCTACACTAGCTATGCATTTGAAGGTCTGAAAGATGTTGTGGCATATTCAACGTGGAAAGTAGACCAGCCCTGCTGACTGGAATTTGGAATTTTAATTATGTACTAAGGACAAGTCTGTCGCTTTATGTTGCTTCCTAGTTTACAGCATGATGCAAATGATTTCTAACTTAGTGTTAGGAGAAAACTTCCATCTTTAAACCTCTTAGACAACTAAGAGTTGAAAGTATCACTGGTAACGTCAGACATCCAAATTGACAAGTACCAATCCTTTAAACGATTGTCCAAAACAAACCAAAAATCCTGCTACCTTGTGGTGGGACAGAAGAATAGAAAACATGGATGTATTAGCATGTGGGTGATGTAAATGTCAAGCAGGATGACTTGCCAACCTCCACCCCCATTGTTACATAGTTCAATCAGTGTAATTTGCAAAATGCAAATGGTTTGGATATATAGTGTTGATGGGAAGAAATGATATTTTTTAATGTGTACTGTAAAACTTGAATTACTCAGGAGCTGAGTGAATATGTTTGTTGCTACTTACAATCCCAACCTGTTGATCTTAGTAGTTTTTTTTGTTTTAACATGGTCTTTTCAACTTTGTTTCCTTGTTTAACTACAGACAGCTTCTGTTGTGTAGGCTCACCAGTTTAACTGTTGTATTATAACAGTATTACATGTCAACACAGTGTGGTTATGACCTATTTATATAAAAACCAAATATTTAGTCAATTTACAGTCTTAATTTAATCTTTGTACACCTTGCATTTTTAAAAGTGCTTAAATAGTACTATATTGCAATAAAATGTAGTGATATCATACTTAACCAGCCATTAAAAACTTACTTCTACATACATGGTAGCATGGACTTGTATGCTACTTTGTCATGGTTCTAGAGTTCTGTCCTCAGACAGCAGTTCTCACGTGGAGAGCCAGGGATGCCACTTCCCTTCAGCAGCTGGGCTCTCGGAAGTGAAAGGTTCACCGTGTTGTTGCCAAAAAGTGAGTCTAGCTAGCAGAGCTGAATCCAGGCACTGGAATCTTTCTCAGTACTCCCTGCAGATGGGAAAAATCCCTTAGTGCCTAAAAAGAATCATTAGGCTCAAGGTAAGCGTTCTGTTGTGTGAGCTGAGTTAATGATTCTGCTGTTAGGGTAAGGCCTTTCTTTAGAGATGGAAGTACGTGAAGAAGCAGGAATAATCAACTAGTAGAAGAAGAGCAGCATCCACAAGAGTTGGTACAACATGGCTCATCTTTATTCTCTGCAAAGGCTTTGCCTCATGGAGGCAGCTCAGCAAACCTGGTCATACCACCAGCTGTTCTACAAGACTGCCTTGGCCCGGCTGCTTTATAGCTTCCCCAAGAACTTCTGAAAAGGGGAGGGAAGAGAACAGGGAAGTCCAATCAGGTGCAGCTTTGTGAAGGTCAGTGCTTTCTGGGAGGTGGAGCTGAAAGTAAAGTGATGATGAAGTGGGGAAAAAATAGTCGTTTGTTTTGGGAGATTAACTTTCAGTAAAAGTCTTTAACAGCATCTTCTTTAACAGCTGTCTTCAGATGCAATTTTTAAGCTGTGTTGCAAGCCAACGTTTCTTAAATTTTGCCGCTTTTTCCCTTTTTTCTTGTCCTTAAAAAAAAACAAACAAACTCTTGAGTTAGTTGCCTCTCTCCTAGAAAAGCAGCAATCCATTGACTGCTGCAGAATTTCAGAACCCCACAACTGAGTGGAACACCAGTACACTTCCTACAGTATTTTACAGACACCCGATGCCTTCCACTGGCCCCTGTACCAGCTTGTACCCCCCTCCCCAGAAGTGAGGGTGGATGTAGTGGACCTTCCAGTGATGGAGCACAAATGTAATGCAAACCCTGCATGCTAAGGCTCAGTAACTTTTGCCTCTGGTGTTCGTGAGCCTTGCAGACTGTGTGAGTATGAGCCTGTCCCCAGTAGGTGCTATTTCCCTGTGAATTTCAGAGAAGGTCTGGGAATTTGGCAGCTCTGCTTTTTAAGTTTTACACAGATCTGAACTGCCTTCCATCAGCTCAGAGGCTGAAATGACAGTTCCTGAAGTACTACTTTCACCCAGCAACCACAGCTGCAGCTCTGTACGTGGTTTCTTATTGTAGCAGAAATGAGGTAATGTTTTTCAAGTTGTCTCATACCCCCCCTCCAGGGGTGTGCTCACAGCACCCAATGCGGCTGTAGTGCCCTGCCCTTCCCTTACTATCATGTTCTTTGAGTTACAGGGTCACAAGCCACAGCCCTCTAACGGGAGAAAGCTGGCTTTATTCAAGTGTACTTCTAAAACCACATACACATAAAGGAGTACCTACTTTGTCTTTTTATACTCACCCCAAGATTTGTCCACAAACTGAACTGCGGCTTTTTTAACTGGGTCTTTCTTGTTTGCAAGGGAAAAAAATTCATTTGCTGAAACGGAGACAAGTGTTAAAGACCAAGTTTAAGCCAGACAAGATGAGATGCAGACCCACTGAAAAAGAACTGCTTACTTACCCTGTACTCGGTTGGTGTGTGGCCCGTAGAGCTGAGCATTTAGAAAATCTTTGGCAAGCTGTTGGTGCAGGCCTGTTGAACTCTGATCTTTTAAGCACACAGCCATGTAGTTTCCTTTTGACCTAGTTAAAAAGACAGATGTAAATCCCTGTAGCATGGTTACAGAACCCAGAACAACAGACACCCTAATGTCAAGCTTTGCTACTTGAGTACAACAGCAGCTGCTGCTGGTTTCTGATGCTCAGACAAGCTTGGTGGCAGGATTAAAAAAAAAAAAAAAGTGGGACCATAACTGTAGTTAATATGCCTTTGTGTGTTCTGAGTCATTCCTTGGGAGTCTTGAACTAGTGCAATTTCTCCCTAGGGACATCAGTGACAAATAAAGAGGAAAAAGAAAAAAGATTTAAATGAAGGAATTCAGTGCTCAATGACCACACCAGGAACAGCACATTACACTGTGTGTACTCCTCTCCTTACTGACTACCCAGTTATCTCATAGCAGTTATATATACATAACACATAAAAACTATTTACATTACAGATTTTGTTTTATGTATATATATGTACACATTAGTGTTGAGTAAATGTTGTTCAGCCTGGAAAAGGCTTCAGCTGCCTAACTGCAGCCCTCCAGTACCTGAAGGGTGCCTACAAGTAAGAGGACTTTTTACAAGGGCATGTAGTGACAGGATAAAGGGGAATGGCTTTGAACTAAGAGTAGATTTAGATTAGATTCTAGGAAAAAATTCTTTACTGTGAGGGTGGTGAGGCACTGACCAGGTTGCCCAGAGAAGCTGTGGATGTCCCATCCCATCCCATCCCTGGAAGTGTTCAAGGCAAGGTTGGATGGACCTCTGAGCAACCTGGTCTACTGGAATGTGTCCCTGCCCATGTGGCAGGGGGCTTGGAACTAGATGGTCTTGTAAGTCTGGTCCTTTCCCACCCACACCATTCTATAATTCTGTGTGAGTGTGCTACAACAGAAAATATTACAGATGCTTTTACCATGTAACTATGCTTTTAATCAGAGGAAGAGCAGGGGAGGGTACAACCATGCAGTGGCAGAACAGCTGCTGAAATGCCCAGTCCCCCATCAGGCAAAAGCAGAGCTGCCACACGGAGACAGATACCCTGGATCATGTCCTTCTCTCCTTACCTGGCACCCTTGCTTCCCTTGCCTTTCTTCACATGTGATTTGTCTTGGCCTTGCTCTTGGGCCTGGTCTTGTTTCTGCTCCGCAGCCTCTTCTTCTTCACCTGAAGTAACTTGACAACAAAATTGCCTTTTTCAGAAGCACTGAGTAGCAAAAAAAAGGTGTGAGACAAAGGGGAAGAAACATGCCTCAGGGGAGCAACTCAAGTACTGCTATCCAGTTTTCCTCTTCCTTGGCATCAACAAAGGGATTCTTTACAGGACAAAAATTCAGTGCAACACAACACCTACGGGTCACCCACAAATGGGAGTCCAGCCTCAGCTTTAGTCCGCTTTGTTCTCAGTTCCTTTCTTTGCTATGTCAATACATCTTTTTTAAATAAAAGGGAGAAAAAGTAGCAGTTACACCATCCAGCAACATAATGATGTGAGTTATGGATGACAGAATTGCTTAAATGGTTTCTGTGAAGTATTTTGAAGTACAGATGAAGAGAAAACACCAGTGGTAAACATTCTAGACTCTTGATTTTGTAGTTCTGAATTTGAAAAAAAAAGTTACTTAGTATTTTACAGATGTTATTAAATTGTAGTTTGATACGTAAAGTATCAAGACAATTTAACAACTCTATCCAAGAATAGCCTTTATAACAAACAAGTGCTAAACATTAATCCACCTTTGGTAAGGCTTGCTTTTTCTGCTGTAACAGCTGCCTATCGTTACCTTAAACACTTCTTTCTACTTAACTGAAATCACTGCACAGCAAGCGATTCTATAAAAGGCATAAGAATTAGATTAAATGTGACTTTTGGCAAACTGTCTGGGTTTCAGACTTTCAAATGGAGCCTTTGCCAGGGTGCTCCCCATTGCAGTTCTGGCACAGAAATGAACTCCCGAGGTATCAGAAGCACACCACGCTCGCAAAGTGAGCTGTAGCATACCTTGGTCATCTGCTGCAGCCTGCTCAGCGGCTCTGGGGAGCAAAGAGAAGGCAACAGGTTATTTTTCCAGTTCGTGCTCCCTTCATCTACTCCCATTTCCAGTCCAGCCTCCCAACGCCAGGACCCTAAAAGGCTGCCCCACGGGCGGGAGATGCGGGCAGTACCCACTGAGCCACCCGAGAGCCCCCTCCCACCTCCCCTCGCCCCCCTCACCGTTCGGGCGGGGCAGCAGTGGCCAGATCCTGCAGCTCCTGCAGCTCCTGGAGCACGGCCTCGGGCAGCAGCTTCCGCTTCTGCGGGGAGAGGAGAGTCAGCGGGCACAGACACCCACTGCCCGCCCGGGGCCGGGTGGGAGCTTTACCTTCTGCTCCGCGAACAGCTCCTGGTGCCGCCGCCGCTTCTCCTTCAGCAGCTCCCGGTGCCTGCGGGAGGCAGGAGGCGCTTCAGCACGGCCAGGGGATAAGGGGGGGGAGGAATAAGGGCGGGACTAAGAGGAGTAAACGGGGGTTTACAGGGGTAAAGA
>VXBA01002688.1:0-35024 GCA_013399895.1 Serilophus lunatus
GGCCGAGCTGAAAATGCAACAAAATCAAAGCACAATTTACGACAACGGATCTCCCCTCCCACAAATAAAACACAGTTTACAGTGACAATAAGATCCCGGGGTTCACTGAAATGGCACAACACAAAACAATTTAACAATAAATAACTTAAAACACGAATTAAAACAACCCCCCCAAATTACCATACATTTGCAATGATCAATTGAATAAATTTTTTAAAAGCATGCAGACCTTATTTGTTAGATTTTGACCCGTGCATTTTCAGGGTTCTGCTTAGGGTCAGAAGCAAAACCGGCAACAAAAATTTAACAGTGCACTACAATTTCTGAGATTAAAACACAGAGATGTTACACTAAACCATGGTTTTCGTTACTGCGGTCCGCGCAGGGAAAATGATGCATTCTTTCCCTCCCAACCACACAGTCACCCACGCACACGTCTAGGCTTTTGACGCGTGTTGCAGAAAAGATATTACACCACCTTTCTGCCCTTCATACAATCCCCCTGGTTGTATGTCTACGCACACGCCAAAGCTTTTGATCGTGTATTGTAGAAAGGATAGTACACCACCTTTCTACCCTTCATACAGTTCCCCTGACTGTATGCCCCTGTATCGATACCTTCCCTGGGGCCAGGCCAAAAGCCTGCTCACCGCACGCCAAGCATTCTTGCGCGATTTACAGGTGAAACCCCTCCCGGTGCACCCTAACATTTTTAAACGTACCTGGTCCGCTTGGAAAAGGTCCTTGTCTACCCCCGCAAAGGGTCAGTGGATCGGGGGAGGTCCTCCAAGAAATCTTGGGGTGCGCACCTAGGAATGTCCCCCGGTCCTCGCCGGCCGCGCAGATGGGCAGAGAGGTTTCTCCGGGCAGGCTCGCCAAACTGTTTTGCGGAAAGAAACTTCAGAACTCGTGAAAGTTATGAAGCAGGTAGGTTTATTAGCAGCTGCGAAGCAAGGGGGATAAATCCAAACCAAACTTGCTTATTTACCCTCTCCATTGCAGTGCCTTAAGTACATACAAAACTATATTTCCCGAAATAGGCAGAGTAAATGCAGATGAGTTCCAGAAACAGACTGCCTAGTCTCCTCCCAGTCTCCGTCCCAAGTTTCACCCAGCCAGGTGTGCCTCTGATTTAATCAATGTGTGATACCCAGGCCCATCTTCATTGATGGGCAATCAAGGCTTATCTTCGGCAATTAGCAGGCTGATTTTCGTCATCCTGTTCTGTCTTCATAGTTTTCAAAGGTCTTTGTTCTCAAGTCAACACATGCAACATTCCATTTTATGAGTTGATGATTTTGAGGCCGGTGAAGTTCCTGCTCCACCTTAAAAGAAGTTGCTGAACAAAGCAAGCAGTCCCCATGTGCCCATGAACTTTTCTGCCCAAACTTTTTGGGCTGTGCAGCTCAAGTGTATAAGCCTGACTTGGCACTCAATTAAGCTTAGTGTAAACTTGAATAGTATAAAATGTCCCTGTTTATGGCTTTGGACTCCTGAACTTTGCACCCTATCGCATCTTACATAATGATACAAAGTGAAGGACAGCACTGCCACAAGGTCAGGGAGAATCTATGAGATCCTTGCTGAAGTTCTCAACAGGTAAATGAGAAAAAGACATTGTCATCTTAAGTAAAAAAAAAAAAAAAATTAGAAACTGCAGCAAAGGATTTGTCATTTTTGTTATGGATATTTAACATGACCTTTTTGATAGGCTTCTTTACACATCAATATATTCAGGTATTTACAAAGATAAAACACATAAAAAAAGGACTGTTAATTCATTCTAAACTGGGAAATTCTGCTTCTGACTGTAGCAATTCACAAAGTGTTTTTATCTTCTCTTCTGCCAGTCAGGAGTAATGTCAGATCCTAATGGTTATATGACAAATTTCCTTATCTGCAACTGTTCTGCAGTTGCAGTTCATTTGGAGGACTTTACCTCAAGGGTGCTGTCTCTCAGCATTGCAGTTTAACAATCACTAAACTTTACATCCATTTTCATTAGGTCTGTTAAGCGAGTTTCCAAAGTAGAGTTGTCATAGAGCAGAATGCCTGCTATCTAGCAGTATAAAACCCATTAAGACAACTTAGACTTAAGCTGCAGACTACCAGCTTTACAGAGGCAGCGAACTAATTTTTTTTCCCTACTGTGGAAAAACTGTCTCTCACAGAGACTACAGGTAAAAGATAGTCTCTTCAGCAATTTAATTTAGAAAGGGGGATGAAAGCAGACAAAGGGGGGTGCAGACAAAAGCCATGAAATTCCTGTATGTAACACACCATTTCAGGTGTTTTCATAGTATCCAGAATCACAGACATACATTTGTATATTTTTCTAATGAGTCTGCAATTTACTGACATCTTTGTTGTCATTCAGGAAAAAACAAACCAACCAACCAAAAAAACAACAACCCCAAAAAACCCCTGTTGCATAGGTAGTATGTGTATCTTAAGTGGCTTATCTCTCAGTATCTTCAGTATACCACATTCAGTTTGTGTTTCTCACATCCTCCCAATACCTCTCACAGGATTGTCCAGCACAAATCCACCCCTTAAGGCATCTTCAGAAGTTAACATCTGCCTAAAATATCAACGTAAGATTCTCCATCAAATGAAGCCTTGAAATCACCCAAACTATCAATTTATACACTAAGTTTTCAAATTCCACTTGATCATAAGAACTTTTGTCCCCCCAAAAAACATAAGCAAAACTGACAACATGCCCATTTGCCTTCTCACGGCTTTCTCTAGGACACATACTATATGGATGTACGTATGCCAGTTGAAGATTCACAGTTAAGACAACAGCAATAGTCAGATAAAGAAGTATACTGAAGGTCTATAGTTTTATATTTGTATTGACATCACTGGAAATATATATTTATAAATAAAGCTCCTGAGTCAGCAACCTGTTTTCCACATGATCCCTGATTTATGTAAGAAAATAAAAAAAAGGCTGTAATTATACTTGTACATTCAACATATCTTTCTTAATTAAAAACTAAGCAACTACATATCTTGTAATGACAATAGTTCTAAAGTGCTTGCTTATAATTCCTGATTGACTAGAGCTGAGAAGTGAAAATATGAGAAACAGGCTTTTTATACTTTTTCCAAAATAAAGCCAGAGTGACAAGTCATTAACTGAATGCATACTAATTACTTTTGAAGCACCCATAGTCCACCCTCTTTCTCAGGTGTGAAAATCTGCAAGTGACTGATAGTCAAACTCTGATTTAAATAGTTTGCTGTGTATTGCAAAGGGTCTATTCTGTGACATGATTAGAAGCCACTTTGTCTTAAAGTTACAGAAACCCAGGCATTCAGAAATTTACAAACTTTTCTAGAAATCATTTGCAGGTCAAACAGCTAAGGTCAGTCATTGTGACATCTCAGCTACAGGGTTGTAGTGAAACGATAGGCTACACAAAAATAAAATAAATCCCACTAGAGCTACATTCAGTGAGAATGCACATCTAAAGAGACCATTCTGGACATCTCTGAGCAGTAAGTGTTCTCCTACTAACAGCTGGATGTATCTTTTATTAATGCATGCTGTTATTTCACATTGCTAAGATAGAAGGGGCTGGAGCACAAGGCCTATGAGGAGCGGCTGAGAGAGCTGAGGTTGTTCAGCCTGGAGAAGTGGAAGCTCAGGGGTGACCTTATTGCTGTCTGTAACTACCTGAAAGGAGGCTGTAGTCAGGCAGGGGTCGGTCTCTTCTCTCAGGCTCCCAGTGACAGGACAAGAGGACACAGTCTTAGGCTGCATCAGGGGAGATTTAGGTTGGATATTAGGAGAAACTTTTTCACAGAGAGAGTGATTTCCCATTGGAATGGGCTTCCCAGAGAGGTGGTGGAATCACCGTCCCTGGATGTGTTTAAGGATAGGTTGGATGATCAACTTAGTTACATGATTTAGGTGGTTTAGGTGGTTTAGATGGTTTAGATGGTCTAGATGGTTTAGATGATGGATTGGTGTTGGATGGGTTGTTAAGTTAAAGGTTGGACTTGATGATGTCTACGGTCTTTTCCAACCTTGTTAATTCTGTGTGTAATTCTGTGTGTAACTTTATAAACAGCCGAATTTCTCTTCTGCAAAGAACCAGATTTTCCTAAATAATTTATTTCATCAGGAAAGCAGGAGGTAAAGGGAGCTATTCATATGCCTTCTTTGTTCAAGGCAAAGAGTAATACATGGGGTAAAAAATGAGGAATTGTTTGTAGTGCTTAGCATAGGAGGTACCTCTTCTAAACTACAACTCCTTTTAGCTTTCTTGAATTCCTTTTTATGGTTACAAATAGTGCTGTTTGTATATGCAGTGATATACAAACAGCCTCCCTGAGGAGACTCTGGCTGCATTTCACTAATATTGTGCTACAGCACAGAACAGAGACTGCCAAGTGAGTGCACTGGCACAGAATATATGACAGATCATGTGTAGAATTTGAGAGCACGATGAGTTATAAAACACATGTTCCATCCCAAATCCAAAAACACAGTCCTTCAGTGTTAACACCGAAGTGCCAAACTTCCAAACACAGGACGAATTTCCTTTGTCAATTCCCCAAAATATGCTCACATCATAATTTCCACAGCATATAAGTCAACCGTGAATTCAGCGATGCATACAAAACACACTCTGAATCTCATATTGCATACATAACCTCATCTGCTACACCATAAACTCCAAACAACTGGGCACAACAGGATTGCAGTGCGGATGCAACATAATTCCACCATGGCAATGCGTATGTCTGCTAATGTACCGCACACATCCCATGACAAATCAGCAGTTCTCCTGAAGTACGGAATAGTTGCATGCAGCATGGAGAAATGGATAGTTGGAGATGTCAGTTCCTTTCCTCACTCCCTAACTTAATCCGAGGGTGCTTTTGAGCTGTACTTCATTCCATTCTTGGAGTAAATATAATGGTCCATTTGCATTTCTTTGGAGGCAATATGCACATTAGAACCTACTCAACCTTTGGATAGATGCCTCTAATTCTACCTCTAAATGGCACAAAATCTTTGGAACAAATATCTCCCTTAATTAAAAGCAGTTGCACCTTGAATATTTATTTTGATATAAACTGGAACTTCTTTCTTTTTGCTTGCTGATTTAAAACAAATCAAATATATTTTGCAGTTTATTACCAGATTCATCATTTAATCTACTGTAATAACACTCACAGTAAAATTGATTTGACAATATTAATTTCAAAATATGATTTCTAGTATGATAATGGCATATATTTCCAATAATTTAACATTGATATTTACCATATGCAACTGAAATTTTCAAATAAATTGAAAATGCTGCAGCTCTACCTCTCAGTCCTTCCAATGGCACAGTCAGACAGATTACAAGTGAAAAAATATTCCCAACTCTCTCTGCAAGCACAGCAATTCCAAAATAGAGTTTTGTTCAATAACCTCACAGGAGATTATATGGAAAATCTGAAGTAAAGCCTAGAGCCCCATACTTCTGGGGTTTAACCTAAAAACCTCAAGTGCCATGATTTAGAGCATACTTACTTGATTCCGTGTTTGCTCAGATATGCTATCTAGAACATGCCTTTCTAACTCTTAAGGGTAAGAATGTGGATTCGGGAAAAATTTTGGAGAGATGACTATATTACTCCTTTGACCTCCCGGTAACCTACGTGACAAAATACTTCTGTCTTAGATTACCATAGAAAACACAGTGTTGCAGCTGTTGAGATAGTGCAGTAGCATTCCTGTTTATGTCAGGCATTCATGTGCTGCTCCTCTCCACTAAAGACAGTGGACAAATCATCATGAGACTTCAGTATCATAATGGTGCAAGAAAAGTAAATAAAGTAAATAAAGCAAACATAATAAACCCAGAGAGAGCTCCCAGAAAACAAGATTCAAGTCATCCTGAGCAAACATAACTTTTCTGCAGGGCACAACAAAAACAGTTCCCCAGAATCAAAAATCCTTAAAAGTGATCCTGAACCCTCTTGATTTTATATTCCATATCTTCAACATTTACTACCAGAATATCAACAAACAACCTGTTAGAAGCCTTGTGAAGCCTGCAGCGCTTAACTACTTGACAAAAAGGCAAAGAGCCGTGATGCACAAGAGGTGACATAAATGTTAGAAATCCCTCCAGATTTTTAAATAAATACTCAGCTGCTAAAAACCCAAAAAGTACTGAGATTTATTGTGCTTCCCCTGCTGCTTCTGTAACTGCTACATATACCATATTCAGCTAGAAAGGGTGAGGCTGCACAACAAAGCTGCACTCTGATACCACCAAGATCCTCTGAGCAATAAGCAGCAGGCTGTTGCCCTGTAGCACCTGGGCACATCCAAGTGCACCAAACCTGTGGACTGCAACACCTATCAGGTATAAAAGACACTACCAAGCACAGATCTTGAATTGTAAGTATGAATTTGTATATCTCTGAACATAGAAAGGTATGTGCTTAGAGGAGCAGAGCCACATGTATCATGTTTGCATGGATAAGTTTTGGGGAGTGAGGGAGAGGAGAGTTGCTGCAAGGGTGGCTGCTGTAGGAAGCTGCAATAAGTTACCCATATGTCTGATGGAGCCAATGTCAGCCAGCTCCAAGATAGACCTGTCACTGTCTAAGTCTGTGCCCATCAGTGATGGTGATAGTGGGTCTCTGTATTAAACATACGTTTTCCCTCTTTTTAGTATATTTAAGAAGGGGAAAAGTTACTGTGCAAAAGCAATTGCAGCCAGAGGTGAGAAGACTGAAACATGTTTCAGAGAAGCAGCTCTGCAGATATAGAGGTCTGTGAAGAAGGAAGATGAGGTACTCCAGGTGCCAGAGCAGATTCCTCTGCAGCCTGCGGTGAAGAGCATGGTGAAGAGCATGGTGAAGAGCATGGTGAAGAGCATGCTGTACACCTGCAGCCCCTAGAGGACACAACACTGAAGCAGAATGCCCAAAGGAAGCTGTGACCCCATGGGAAGCCCATGCTGGAACAGAGACCTGGCAGGATCTGTGGAGAGAGGAGCCCATGCTGGAACAAGTTTGCTGGCAGGGCTTGTAACCCCTTGGGGGACACACACTGGAGCAGTCTATTACAGTCAGACTGCATCACATGGAAAGGGACCCATGCTGAAGCGGTTCATGAGGAACTGTAGCCTGCGGGAAGGACTCACTTTGAAGAATTTCGTGGAGGACTGTCTCCAATGGAAGGATTTGGTTTCAGACTGTTCTGTTTAAATCTGCCTGACCCAACAGAACTGCGTACTATTTCTAAAAGTAGATGTCTTGTTCTTGCTTATTAGTTTGTGTTTAGTATAATAAAAAAGGAACAAGAGACTGGGAGCTACTTCGAGCCCTCTGGCACATCAACCATGCAGAGTTGAGGCCATTCTACCTCAAAGCCCTGGCTGACTTCAGGTTCCACACAAATGCCTTTTTAAACAACTGTTTTGTCTTTCAACATAGAAATTGGAGAATATAAATCAATAGCTGGAGCTTACAATGGATGCAGAGCAGCTGTGGTTTTTAACAATGCATGCAGCCGCATGGACTCCAAAATGAGCAGCTGCAGGGGGAGAAGCAGCAGGGAAGACAAAATCCTGCCAAGGCAAACCACTAGGTCATAGGCCCTCAAAAATGAGCATGGGAGGGGCACATAGCATTTTAAGCAAAAAAAAAAAAATTTCCCCAGTTCTATTTTGAAAGTAGCAGAAAGAAGTCCTTGCATTTATTCTCAAAGTCTTAAAGACTAAAGTGATTATGCCTCTGAGTGCAGAATTCTGCTGGCACTGTAAGGGACCAGCAGGGAACAAGATGCGGTATGAAAACAGCATTTTTTGGAAAAAGCTCATCAGACAGACATCAGTGTCAGCTTTCTGGTAGCTGTCCATTACAGGGCTCCTAAGTATTACATTTTGTACAACTGAATGGAGTATAGAGAAGGTATTACCTGACGTCTACTTACACTTGGCAAGAGTTTAGTAAAATCAAAAATTGTACTAACCTATGCGTTTAGCCTTGGAGGCTGCAAGGTGAAGCACTGTGCTCTCTGTAGTATACCCTCTTCAGAGCCCCAAAGGCTGCAAGTCATAAAAAGAGAACAAAAAACCCCACAAAAATACCCAACCAAACAAATAAATAACCCACAGATTTTTACTAGCCCTTTTCATGACAGTGGTCAAAGAAGAAGATCAACACTGTGTGCTGAGTTGCACAGCTCTTCTGATTGATCATCTGCACAAAAACAATCAAACAAGTGTTGGTACAGTATGATGAAGCATGTTATACTGTCCCCTTTGCTCAAGAAAGCCTGAGGTTGTATTATGCAAACTTCCACTCACCTTTAACAAGGAAGGACCTGAGGCAATTGGCTTAAATTAAGAATGGGATAACTGAAGATAACTCTGTTACAGTGTATGTATCCTTTGCAATACTGTAGGAAGCATAAATCACTAGAGAACTGCTATCATACATGGCAGCAGGTGAGCTGCAATAGCCTTTTTCTTCCTTTGGTGTAAAAGCTATTATTACTATTCAGGGTACCCTTATTCTCCCCCATCATTATTTCTTAGATCCAGATCTTTCAGCCAGTTTACCAATACTCTGCTTAACAGCATTTTTACACTCTATCAACTCATTATTGTCACTGCCAATAAATATGCCAATTTACAAAGGGGATGGTTATGTAATTCTATGTAGGACAGTATAATAATATAGCTCAACAACAGTAATCACTGTTATATATACATGACAAGTGCAACATCCTAACTTAAAAATGAACCAGCCTCTTAAAGAATAAATCTTTTGTCAACAAAAGATGCACTTTCCAGAACCTAAATACCAGCTAGAAGCAAGGCAGAGCACCTGCTTTTGCATAATGGTTAATGTAAGCAGGTACACTGCCTAGTGTCATCTTCCATTAGTATCTGGTCCAAGGCCGGGTAAAGTCAATGAGAATTTCATAGTTGATGTCAGTGGGGTTTGAAATATGCCCTTAAATTCCACTGACTGTTTCTTATGCACACTATGCATTAAATGCTTATGTGTGCTTTTAAAAATGTATTTAGAAAAGATTATTCTAATAAAAAGAGATAATGTTTGCTTTAGAGAAAGCAAAATTTAAAATATAACTTGAAGGTACCAGACTGGACACCGAGAATTAAGCTCTTTCTCTTCAGGAGGAAAGAGCTCAACTCTATGAACAGCTGCCTTTAGCAGCAAAAATGACACCTGGAAAATGCCAGTGTCCTGGGGGAAAACAAAGCATGCAAGTTCTGGCAGCTGCCACAGGCTGAGACACATCATAGTGATATACAAGCAGTATGTTATGTAGTCCTCTTCTCAATAAACTGCTCCCTCCTTCTTACTTGGAATCTACCTGGATGCCAGACAGAGTACATACAAGTGCCTTCAAAGGGCAACCTTACCACTGTCAACTACACTTCAGTGTGATGGTGTTCTTTCCAGGAAAACAAGTTTTTAGACTACATAAAGAACCTATAACAGGGGTGAAATACTTTTCAGATTTTCCCTTCTGAAGTGTTCTCTCTCTTTCTTTTCAACATATCAGTTTACTTCTGACTAAACATAGTTATGGATGTCTGTAATCCTTAGCGGCTTTATGGATGATGCAGGTTCAGGCTTTTCAAGTAGCAGATATGGATATTAACCAAGAGCATACTGAATGTCTGTTTCTTACACTATTGTGTTAAGACACCTTAAACACCTGCATAGTACTCAATTTCACATCTTAAAATTAACTATGGAAAGGACTAGGAATTCGTGTAACTTAAAATTAAAAAAGAGAGTAGGAAATAAAGGAAAATTTAAAAGGTTACAGCTGCACTACTGACCATGTGTTATTTTTGCAGAATCTACCACAGCAAGCAGAATTACAGCTGCAGAAGCTTTTCTGCACGTTAGGCATTTAACACACAATGGCCTTTAGTTATGTGGCAAGATCTTTTCAAGTAGCCTGTTGATCTCCTGACTCCCACTGCTTACGTGATCTGTATTAATTATTCTAGAACAACCTCCCTGGCAACCAGGTAAAACAAACATTCAAGGCTATGTAGCCTTCTCCTCAATGTTTGCATTTAATAAGATTTTATTGCTTCATTTTCTTTCAGAACCTGTCAAAAATCCCGATTCAGAAAACGTCCCGAAACCATGCAATTGACTCTATTCAGGTTATTGCTACTAGTAGGTATCATTTCAAAAACAGTACCAATTCTTTGAACAATTTACTGAAAACAGTGTTTTGTATGGCAAAGATTATTGGTTTATGACACTATGAAAATAATCAAAAGTCTTAAAATGCATACCAATTACAGAAGACACTAACGTGCTATTATCTGGCTTATAGGCCTACTACACATGCAATGCCATAGCTCAGAAAAACACCTAAGAAGAGCCCCGGGATGAAATATCTCACTAGTCAACCATTCAACAATCAACAAAAACTCACAATCAGTACAAATTTCAGCTGTCTTTTTAGCTCTGCCAGTAATAGCTAATGACCTTATTATTGTCAGACAGACAGTTACTGAATCACAACCACCCTCCCACTTGGATTGGGATGTAGGTATGCAGGTTTAACCCCTGAAGTCAGAATCTGAAAGAAGAAAGGTTTGTCTAAAGCTGATAACAAAAATGTCCATTTAAAATCAAGAACTTCAAGTGTTGCCAGCAGCCTTCAGACTCATTCTCAGAGTCCCTTATATTGTCTAGAACAGCATCTTGCAATCCTGCAGGTCAACAGCCAAATGCATTTTTTCTGCTAAAGCAGAAGCCAATAGGAATAATCTGAAGTACTTAAATCTTGTCTTCATTTGTAAGAATCACTTAAGGTGGATGCAGACCTCAGAATAATAAATCAATTCAATTCTACCACAACGCCAAACAGGATTTTCACCGGGTGGAACAGAAAGCTCAAAATTCACTTAGGTGTCTAAAATCAATCTGTACTTCAGCTCTGATGTCAAAATAGCCCTTTACTAATTACTTAAGGTACCAGTATTCAATGCCACCCTAGAGCTCAAATACTCTTTTAAAAATAAGATTATAACTTTGGCACAAGATAATTTTAATACTTTACACGCATAAGGCCCTTCCATGAAGCGCAATGAGCTTCAATAAGCCTTAGTCCTAAGTATCAACAGATCTGAAAAATGAGGATGATGACACAGGAAATGAGAGAGTTTTATGAATTACACTTCTATATTGAAAGTTGCAATTTCTGCTATAAAATCTTAAACTTCTCTACATTTCCAATGAATTCTTGCTGTGACTTCAGTGGCATAAAATGGTAATAACTTCTACACCTTATAGATCAAAAGAGAATACTAGTTTTCTGTGGCTTTCTCTTGGGGAGGAGGGAGAGGGAAATAGAAGATAAAAAAAAAGATAATATTTCCTAATAGTGACTTAGCCCAGAAGATTACATCACCATTACTATAAAACACATAACAATTAAACCCAACCAAGCCCGCTGTGTACATTCTATTCTAGTCTGTCCCTAGGAAGTTATGATGAAAACAAATAGATAGTTTTCATATGAAAGTTATACACCAAGCATATTTATGCATACCTTTGAGAAAGTTGCATTCAAATAGCATCTGACTTTCTATTTTGAATTATGAGTGTATACAGATATATGTTTTTATACATATTGGCACAATAGGTGCATTGTATGTAATATACACATATGAATGTAAAATCACTTGGAGAGGGTCAGTAATACACCTCAGTTCCAGGACCAGTTTTTCAGCTGAACTGAACATCTCATGCTGTATATTACCTGCCACTCCCCTTTCTGGGGTGGAATCTAAGCAGAAGTCCTTTATTTTGCAATAGTATTAGCACATTCAAGAGGAATCTCGTCTTCTGAAGGGTTGTTCCAAGGCTGTGAAATGAATCCGCAGTGACAACAAACATCTGCATCTCCTAATCTTTATGAAAAGGTCCTATCTTTAACACCCCTCTGCCGATTTAAACACAATACTACACAAACATGAACAAACTGCTACCTTAAAATGAATGAAGATGTACAATAGCAAAGGGATGGGAATAAACATCTATTGTGTACAGTTTTTGTTTCCTAACACATGGATCTTTGTTCTATGGCTTAGACTCAACTATCAACAAGCATTTTTACTATACAAAGTGAAAGCTAGTGAAAGGCACATAATTCAAGAGACATCTACACCTTCTGTCATCATCAACAATACAATTTTCACATAAAAGTTGTATCTTCAAATTTAGAGACCCAGCACTATTTATTCAGCAAAAATAGGTCTTTTGGCTACAGTCCTTGGGACACAGCTGCACTAACCTTCTGTGAATGACTGACAGGTCAATCTTGATGCATCTGAAAGCCAACTGATGCATTTTATCAGCAGTCCTCTCAAATTCACCAAGTAGAGTCCATTGAGAGCCTAGGTTCATCTACAGCCAAAAAGAACACAAATTTCACCCAGTAGCCCACAAACCTTATTTTTCAAGAACTCAGAAAATTCCTATCAATGATTCCTAACTGAAGCTGCCAACAGAGTGAATTAATTATGCAGCTGAGCCCTCATGTCTTCTGTTCATTAGCCCCTGAAACACTTTTTTCTGCTTATTCAGATTGAACGCCTCCCCCTAGGGTATTAAGAAGTGGTTCTGAAGGAAGACATGCATGTAAACCTTGGTTAAGTGTATTTCTTTATCCATAAAGATGTTTTTCCTTTCTTTTTTTTTTTTTTATCTGAAGTGAAAAGTCTCCTGTGAACAGATTTCAGAGAAGGGCAAACTCAACAATAACAATTGTATGAGAACATGAAAATCTTCTTACAAACATAGCTGGAAATGACCAATAGTAATATAAATCACACTGAATAAAAGTTTAGGAGGGAAACACACTAAGAGTTGATTCCGCATTATTCACCTTTGTGGATTAAAAAAAAAAAAAAAAAAAAAAAAAAAAGAAAAAGGTAGTAGGATTTATTATTTCCCTGCTCTTATTTCAACTACTCTCCTTATTTCTGAGTGAGCTATAAACGGACACACATGGAGAGAAAAGCCCTTACAGCATGATGCTGTTTTTCCAGTATGATTTGATTAGATTCATAGTGCATGACTGAAAGGAGCTCATTGTAAACAGATGACTGGGTTTTAAAGCAGTGGATAATCAGTTGGGTAAATTACCACTTATTTTCTTTAGGACTTATGAACTCTCAGAATGCGAGCCCCACCAACAACTGACTGGAGTATCATGTTCCTGCTTAGCTGCTTCAAAAATGAAACTCTCCCTGGTGTTGTATGGGGCAGAGTTATGGACCTTGAAGAAAGCAAATGAATATCGACTTGCAGGGATAGAGATGACATGTCTCAGGAGGATTCCTGATGTTAGCAGAAGACAGAAACTGAGAAGTAATGACACCAGAAGCATGCTGCGAATAAAAAGCAGCTGCAGGCTGCCACAAGAGAACTGGAAATGCTGCTCATTAGGAGGTAATTGTACACCACCTTTCATAAAATAGGGAAGAGAAGTTCTTTCTCTATAAAACCTCTCCAGCTAGGCACAGCAAAAAACACATCCATTGAATCACAGAATCATTTAGGTTCCAAAAGATCTCTAATATCATTGAGTCCAATTGTTAACATAACACTGCCAAGCTCACCACTAACCACATACCTAAGCTGTGAGACACTGAAACATTATGGTTAATGGCTTAAACATTGTTGAAATACATGAGAGACTTTTGCACACTGTTTCAAACTGATATTAGGCTGATTGGCCTATAGTTGCCCAGATTCTCCTTCCAGCCCTTCTCATAGATAGGCACCACAGTCTTGTTGTGCTCTGCACTGGTGCAGCCTCACCTTGAGTATTGTGGCAGTTTTGGGCGCTGCAGTACAAGAAAGATATTAAGGCATTAGACAGTGTCCAAAGGAAGGCAATGAATATGGTGAAGAGAAGTGAAGAGAAGGCTTGAGGAGAAGTGCGTGAGAAACAGCTGAGGGCACTTGGTCTGTTCAGCCTGGAGAAGAGGAGAATGAGGGAAGACCTCATTGCAGACTAGAGACTCCTAGGGAGGGCAAACACTGATCATCGATCTCTCTGTGGTGACCAGTGATAGAAGCCCAGGGAATGGCCTGAAGTTGTGTTGGGAGAGGTTTAAGTTGGATATTAGAAAGAGGCTCTTCACCCAGAGGGTAGTTGGGCACTGGAACAGGCTTCCCAAGGAAGTGGTCACAGCATCAAGACTGACATTTCAAGAAGTGTTTGTATGATAGTTTTGGGCACATGGTGTGACTTGGGGATGACCCTGCACAGGGTTAAGTGTTGGACTCAATAATCCTTGTGAGTCCCTTCCAACTCAGATTTTTCTATAATTCTGTGATTTGCTAACATCTAGCCACTTGGTTAGCCAGGACTCCTAGTAAGTGATTGAAAGCAGCTTGGAGAGCTCTTCTAAGATCTGCCTCAGTACTCTTGGATGGTTCCTATCCAGCGCTATAGACTTGTATGTGTGTAAGTGATGTTGCAGGTCACTGATAATTTCCCCTTGGATTATGGGGGATTCATTCTGCTCCCTGTTCCTATCTTTCAGCTCAGGGTGTTGAGCACCTGGAGAACAACTGGTCTTACTATTAAAGACTGGAGCAAGTCTTTAATTCATATAATATTAGAAAAAAAATAACTTCAAAATAACTTGTAACTGTTCAGAAACCCTTGTCAGACCTCAAAGCAATAGCTGGAAAGATGGCAGAGAGAAGCATTTATTGTTTTCATTAACAACGGATCTTTTTGGCAATTTACAGGCTATAATAGCTTCTTAAAACCTAAAATGAAAAAACATGTTCATATAATTATATCAACTCTTTATTATAATAATTTTCAAATCCTTTTGTCTTTCTGGTTTTCTATGCCGTAATGTTTACAGTATCACAGTATCAGCAAGGTTGGAGGAGACCTTAGAGATCATTAAGTCCAATCAATAATCTAACAGCAACCCATCATGGCACCAAGTGCCTCATCCAGCCTACCCTTGAACATCTCCAGGGTCGGTGACTTCACCACCTCCCTGGGCAGCCCATTCCAATGGTGGATCATCATTTGTGTGAAGAATTTCTTCCTAATATCAAGCCTAAACCACCCCTGATGGATCTTGAGACTGTGCCCTCTTGTTCTGTTGCCAGTTATATGAGAGATCAACCCCCCCGCCTGACTACAACCTCCTTTCAGGTGGTTATAGACAGCAATAAGGTCACTCCTGAGCCTCCTCTTCTCTAGGCTGAACAACCCCAGCTCCCTCAGCCGCTCCTCATAGGGCTTATGCTCCAGCCCCTTCATCATCCTTGTTGCCCTTCTCTGAACACGTTCCAGGAACTCAACATCTTTCTTGTACTGAGTGGCNCCGACCCCAGTTTATAGCTCTGCGTGGGGTTATTGCGACCAAAGTGTAAGACCTGGCACTTGGACTTGTTGAATCTCATCCTATTGGAATCTGCCCATCTCTCCAGCCTGTCCAGATCCCTCTGCAAAGCCCTCCTACCCTCCAAAAGTTTGACACCTGCTCTGAGCTTGGTATCATCAGCAAACTTACTAATGAAGGACTCAATCCCATCATCAAGGTCATCAATAAAGATATTAAAAAGAACCAGGCTCAGCACCAATCTCTGAGGGATACCACTGGTGACCGGTTGCCAACTGGATGTGACACCATTCACAATCACTCTCTGGGCTCGGCCATTCAGCCAGTTCCTAACCCAGCACAAAATGCTCCTGTCGAAGCCCTGGGCTGCCAGCTTCTCCAGGAGTATACCATGGGAGACTCTGTCAAAGGCTTTACTGAAGTCCAGGTAAACTACATCCACAGCCTTCCTCTCATCCACCAGATGAGTTACTTGGTCATAAAAGGAGATTGGCTTGGTCAGGCAAGACCTACCCCACCTAAAACCATGCTGGCTGGGCCTTATCCCCCGATCATCCTGCAGGCGTTGTATGATTGCACCTAGGATTAACTGCTCCATAACTTTTCCTAGTACCGAAGTCAGGATTTAGTTTAGTTTAGTTTAGTTAGATCACAACAAAATTTGTGATTTTATCTCTGTCTTGGCATTAATCCTCCACCAGTACAAACTGAATACAGGCCTATTAACACCAATGTGTAAGTGTAGGAGCAACATTTTTATATTAATCTTTGAATTTTACAAATCAAAAACTTCTGCTGGATATTGCTCCAGGGTTATGGGGAGACCACCTACAATAAGTGGAAATACGATATAGAATACAGGTTGTAGAAATACAGAAAAAAAATAAAAACTAATAACCTTCCACAGGCAAAAAAATTGTCCTTTATTTGAATTATGGTATATACCCATAAAATTATTTTCACTTGGCCACCTGCCATATCCTTATTTATCCTTGCATTTATCCTGACCAGAATTTTACCACACTTTCATTCAAAGACCTTTAAAAGGGTGGGTTTTTCTTCCCAGAGTATGTTTCATAGATACTATCTTTCATTTGAATGATTATGAAATAACATACATGGATAGCATGCACTGCAGGGCGTATTTGCCACTTCTTTGATACTGCCAATAATAATTGAACTCAAACAAATAGGAGGACATAATCAAGAGGTCAGCAAGGTATGACCATAATCACAGTGTTTGACAGTATACAAAACATGCTGTCCAAAGTGCAATCTGCATTAAACTCAAAGCTACAAAAGTGCAGCTGCCTTCTACTGTGGCTGCCAAAAGAGCAAAGACTGCTACATTTACAACTCAGTGTGCTCAAATAGTCCATGTAATTCTTGTTAAACTAAAGAGAAACAGCATTGTGAAAATTGCAAACTAAGATTGTGTTGACATAGAGTCAGAAACATATAAGTTGAAAAAGACCCTTAAGATCCTCAAGTCCAACTATAAAAATGTCAAGTGACGTTAGGAAGAGTGCATTGCCACAGCTCCCACCAACTTCTGGACCCTGAAATCTCTGCAATACTGAATATGATTTTGTTATCAGCTGTGTGTTATCTATCAAAACCATACCTTTCTTGGCAATAAAACCAATGATAATTATTGCATTATAAATCAGAGGTCTTCAGTAGGCCACCACATAACTTCACCACCAAAAAGATTTATAGAAAACCACATATTAAAGAAAACAAAACAAGCACTAAAATATGCCAAAGAACCATAAGTACAGATAGATACAATGCACACATTTTATATATTTACCTTCATGCACTTATTCTTTCAAGGACTCAGAGAAACAAAACCAGCAAACATTGCTAGTCGACAGTTAAGGATAACTCCCATGACCACATTAAGATATATTGATTTTCCTAAAATTATGTTCTGATCAAAATGTTCTTGTACTCTTGATACCACTCCCCTCAACTGAAGTAGGTGTCAGATGACACTACTACAGTTTGTAACAACTACAGTTTGTAAAACTATGTTGATTTAACATTTTCGTCTTCTCAAATGCTTTGTACAGCCTCAGGGTTATCCAAGAAACAAAAAATACTTCAAATTATTCACAATGTTTTAGGATATAACTCTTGGTTAATAAAAGTTTTTGAGAAAATATAAAACATATATGGTTATTCTAAAAACTCAAGACAAACATTCTGTGGCAACAGTAATATTAGAACTAAGGAAAAAGAGATTTTTCATCTGTTTACTAACAGAATCATTAAATATAATTTGGTCTGCTGAAAGAGAACTCCAAAATATACAGATACATTCACTTTGTCTCAGAATATATCTTCTAAAATAAAAGTATCCAAGATAAAATTAAAATTTAGGATTGTGTAAATAAGATTTTTCCCTACAGGCCTTGATTCAGACCTACAGTGAATTAAGTATTTCAATGCCATAGCATCATAGAATATACTGAGTTGGAAGAGATTCATCAGGATCATCAAGTCCAACTCTTGACCCTGCACAGGGTACCCCAAGAGTCTCACCACGTGCCTGAGAGTATCATGCAAAAGCTTCTTGAACTCTGTCAGACTTGGTGCTGTGACCACTTCCCTGGGGGGCCTGTTCCAGTGCCCAATCACTCTGGGTGAAAGCCTTTTTCCCTGATGTCCAACCTAAACCTCATCTGACTCAGCTTCAGGGCATTTTCTCGGATCCTGTCACTGGTCATGAGAGTGAAAAGATTGGTGCCTGTCACTCTGCTTCACCTCATCAGGATGTTGAAGGCTGCTACGAGGTCTCCCCTCAGTCTTCTCTAGGCTGAACAAATCAAGTGACCTCAGCCACACCTCACGTTTTGGGCAGGGTTGTAATTTTTATTATCAATATTATTTAACAAGAATTTAGTGACCAAATTGCAGTAGAATGAATTGAGAATTCATGTCAGTTCTGGAAATTCGTTTTCAGTCAAGTTACTACACAGGAAAAAAAAAAGTGTCTGTAACACTTAGTGACAAAACATGTGCAAACGGAGTTGTTTAATCCAAGATATAAGAATAGAAACAGTATAATGTCAAAGAAAATGGCTTTTTAGAGAAAGAAAAAATTCCCTTTCCTTTTCTGTAACTCTATTTAAACACGTGTTTAGTCTCTGGAGAAATAATTTCCTTTCTGTGGCAAAAGTTCAATAGCCAGTTTAATTTCGCTTCTTTTACTAGGAGCATTGCTGCTGTTTAATTTATTGAGCATACAATTTCTAGAGAGCATACATACTCTGGAAACAAAGAGAAAGATAATCTAATCTTTTATTCAGATAAACATTCACATATTTTTCCTTCCTGCATTAAATAAATCAGTCCCAACTCCCAGAAAAATCCATTTTGTAGTCTCCACTTCCATTTTATATTAGTACTCTTTTCTTAAAGCATACTTTCAGAAGCCTGTTTGGCTTCTGTGCCCCACAGCAGTGGCAAAGCTATTGTCCCCCTGGAGCAGCAGATAAGGCTGGGATAAGCATCCTTTGACAGACATTCTGTAACTGGGCCCTCTACAACCCAATTAGTGGGTATTCCAGCCACTCTGAAGCTAGAGGGCTAGTAACTCTAACAGAAAAAAATTGCTGCCTTTCTCTAAAATGAGGACCACAGATTTCTTTGATGATGCAGTTCTTGTACAAGCCCCATAAGCCTTGTGTTCAGAACAAAACAAAGCATAAAAAATCACACACCAAGACATGAGATAATGCTGCTTCTCACCTTTTTAACTCCTGCATTTTTATGGCATCTGCATTAATTCCTCAGTGAGTCAACAGGTCAAGGAATATCAGCCATTTTCACTCCTCCTCTTATTATTAGTATACCCCAGGATTGCAGAGCACAGCTGTTAATACTGGTGAAATCAAAGAAGCATAAGTGAAGCTGTATATAAAGCCTCCTGAGTTTATTTATCCATCTGAAAATACGGACTTTTTTTGTAACAGTGCCCTACTAAAATAATAAACATACAATAAGCTCAGCATGACCAATAGCAAATGCAAAGCGAACTATATGAGGAGAAGGTAAGTAGTAACTCATCTCAAAATAATCTTCTGTGTTTAGTAATAACACTGTAGCATCCCTCAAGTGATTTCTAATTTTTTTATTTTTGAACTGTCCAGTGGGACAGTATGTTTGTGTGCTTTTTGGGTTTTGTTTTCATGCTAATATCCTGTGGCAAAGGAGCTCTACAATTCAATTACATATTTTGTGAACAACCAACCAACCATTAACTGACTCTCACCATTTGTCACACAGGACAACGAAATAGTTATTTGCTATTTAGTCCCTTTGATCCCCTCCTAACTCCTCGAACATTTAATTGCATCACACCTACCTCTACAACCCTTTCCCACCTTATTTTTCGTCCTATAAAAATTTTTTTCAACCTTCCAACCATTTTTACACTCTTTTTGACTCTTCTATGATTCCATATTGTCAATTTGGGATGCAGAACTCCAGTATTTAAGATGCAATTGAACTACAGTTTTAGACAATGGCCTAATAATGACCTCTGGTTTTGATGTCTGGTTTGTGTGCCATTCATTTTCTAGTAATTCCAAACCTCAATTCACTTTTTGTGACTGAAACAAGACAGTGAAGTCAATGCTGTCATTTAGGACAGCACCAGTGTCTTGTTCCTGAGTAATAACAATCAGTTCAAAGTCCATCGTTTTATTTAAGACATTTTTGCCCCCAGGGTGCATCATCTAGAATGAATTTCATCTACTATTTTATCTCCTATTTACTCAAAACCAATCTACCTCTGCTAGAAATGCTGAAGTAACCCTTTTCTCATTCTGCTCCATAGGCTGTCCCTACTGGCAAGGATATATTCCCTGCCTGGCACCAAACTTGTCTCCCTGACTGAACCACCAAGTCATATGATGGGAGCAATGGCAAAGATGGGAGATAATACCAGTCTGAAGATCTTAATCCATAAAAGTGAATGCTGATACAGCATCTGATGAATTAAAACTATCAATTGTTCCTGCTACTAAAGTTGATGGCAGTAGGGAATTATACTATGCTTTCTAGTCTGTGGAAGGATTTTTACCTGGGATAAAAAGCAAGGTTAAAAGCAAGTCTTCGAATATTGCTGAATAGAAACTGCAGTTCTTCAGCAGCTGTACTGACGTAGAATCAATAGTACCTATACATTTCTATATACACAAAGATACAACTAGCTCAACTGAGCAGTGGGTGTTTTTTTAATCTTAAAAGATATGAGGAGCAGCAATTTACTGTTTAATCAGTCTTGGTTAACAAAATGCTAACTTCTAATTTTCTTTACTCCAGTTTTAATCCAATATAGCATCCTGAACATAATGATTACTTTGTATTAACATTATATATCAAGATAAAATAATGAAAGTGGCTCACATTTTCTCACAATGGTTTTCTTCTCACGCTTATTTTTACCCTATTTTAGCAGTATCAGTCAAGCGTGTTAGAGACGACTGTAGTCAGAACGTTTCAAAAAAGTGAACTGAATATTGGTTCTTGATTCCTCTGATCTGCAGCCTTGAACAAATTATGGCAACAACCCTGTATAATGTCTTCAACAGGGAATTTTTTATTGTATTTTAGACATTGTAAGACTTATTCAATGCAGGGGCCCTTGATCAAAGAGAACTTTATATTTATAAGTGCCTTAATTTTAAATTGATTTCTCTCTCACAAAGCCTATTGTAATTGGTGGAACTGCACCGCTGTGACGGCAGATCAGAGTTCCTCCTGAAGCATTTTTCTTATTTATTGTAAGCTCATAATCTTAAGTCTAGATATTTTAGCCACCAAAGATGTTAAAAACTTCTTCCTCTCCTTGCACAAACACTTCCCCTCTTCCTCCCCCCACCACATTCATGAGCAATACAAGAGAGCGTTTGCTATAGATATAATTAACAAACGAGGCCCAAACCTTACGCTTCAGCTCTCTTTCTATGAGGGTGCCTTGTGTTTCCATCCTTAAATTCCTACTCCTTCAATGAATAAGTCACTCCTAATTACACTTGACTTGCTATAGCACATTCACACTCCCAAGAAAAGCTTAAATTGAGAAGCACTGCAGCACTCAAGGACCCATTCATCTCCTTGGAGGGGTAGCTGCAGAGTTTGTGATAGCTCCCATCCACCATTCAAACCCAATGGAGCAATCACCAGCTACTACAGAATGAAATTCATATGCAGCAAAACTTCTAAACCAAAGATACACAACCTGAGAAACTGGTTCAAATCAACAATTGCTATTCTCAGTACTTAAGCACTGCACCCTTATACATGTCCACTGACATCATAAATTAGGACACACCGAGCATCTCCCACATTCCATTGCTCCTTGAGTAGAATTTTTTTCCCAAGATAAAAGTCTGGCTTTCATAATTAGCTCAGGCAATGGCAAAATGAACACTGACAGAAATTAATGATTAACTCCTATTTGTAAATACTGGAATTCTTATTTTTTTTAAACTGCAGCTGAGCAGAGGTGTTGACAATACAAGCCACCTTCTCACTGTCCTATGCAAGTGTAGAAACAATGAGACAAGAAAGCTATTTTCCCCTATTTTCCTCAGTATTGTGTCAAGCTAAATCTATCCCTTCTCACATCAATAATAAACTCAGTGACTTAAAAAGGTAGCCAGAGTCAAACCCAAGCAGTGTAATTTTTACTTTAAGAGCTAGAAAAGGACCATCCAATTTTCCTTTGATTGCTCAGTCCACTGCCCCATTCTTTCATTCCCCTTCTCTTCTTCTGAAGTCAGAAAAATGCTGGTTTCCCAGAGGTTCCAGGAGAATTTCAAGTGCAAGAATTTTCAGTGCAATAGCCTGCAAAGCTAACACCTACTAACCTGAGCCTTACTTGGCACATTATGTAAAATAGAGGGGAGAAAACCTCAAGCAAAATGAATGTTAATCAGAACATATGTTGAACTGCTCACTGTAAATAATATAACTAGCAAGGCTACTAATTTTATTATCAGGATACAAAAGAAATCAGATACATTCCTCACAAAACAGGAACATCCTCTTCACAGTGAAACTACCCACCCTGCTCACCTCTCTCAGCATGGACTGACTGCAACGTATTACAAGATTCACATGAGCCTTCTCTCTGCAAATATTCATGTAAGAGTAATTAATACTTGCATTTTGTGCTTTAATCCAAGCCTAGACACACCTTTTCAGGGATAATTCTGTGCTGAATGAGAAGTTCATTTTCAAATAGCATTGCATAACCTGGCCATGACCTCTGTCAGAGATATCAAAGCAATGATGCATTCTTTGTCTTTCTTTATATTACACACTTCTCAAATGTCATATCTTCTGTATTCAGGTGAGTTTCTGTGTCTGTGCAGATTTGGAGGAGCTTTGAGGAGCAGAAGCAGAGAGGAAGAGTACAGAAATGCTAACAGTACATATACCTAAATTCAGATGCCAGTACAATATTTATCAGCCATTTAAATGAATACCATTCATGACACCAAGTCCTTCTTTACTTCACACTTGATTGTTTTCTTTGAGGCACAGAAGTAGCAAGAAAAACTAGAATGAGGAACATTTCTATGAAAAAATTATATCAATGCTGCTCCTTCAAGCAGTCTGGGAACACACTTGTTCCCACAGCTAGATAAAGCATATCCTACATGTTTTTCACAACATCTTATGCCAAGGTTTAGCATTCAGCAGGCTGGTGTGGAATTTTTCAATGAAGTCATAAAGTACCTTTTCTGCTTCCCAAGAGAGTGGTCATAAGCTCTAGGGGGGGGAATAAACAGGCGAAAAAAAAATAAAGTGAATAACTAATAGTAAAGCATGCGTCACAAATGCTCCAGGACACGTATGACTACAGATATTCATATTCTACTGTTGGCATTTGCTAATCAGTCTATGAAAACAAAGAAAGCACATTCATATCAATACCTGCAGATGGAAAGAAAATAGAATAATGTTAATGACACTAAGCAACAACTCGGAATGCAAACACATGTCCAAAGACAAACGCTTTGCACTTTCAGCGTTACACTTCGAGATGTCTTTGTTCCAATTGCTACACTTCTATGGAGAGGGGGAATGTTGGTTGTAAACTTGTAAATAGTTGTTCATTCACGGAACAACATACTCTTTGATGCTTTAATATTTTCCATTAGGTCCAGAGCTTATCTAATTTTATACAGAGACAGTAAATCTAAGGTACATACATTTTGAAAACTGCATCCAATTTCAGAGAATGGTCTTTTTTTCCTCATAATTGATTAGTGGACTTTGGACCTTATTCTGATACACTGAAGAGTAAATAATTCCTACATATATGGCTCTGATCCAAAATTCCACTCTGCTATTACTCACAGTTGCTGATCAAAAGCTTTAATTAACAACTCTTTCCTTAAAACTTGATTTTATTTTGTGTTCTTCCTTCAGTTTATCTTTATCTGGGTAAAGTCTAGTTAACTCTGATGAATTAAGCAATCTTTATAAAATCAAGTTCAGTACCAGTAAGCCAAGTGAATTGTCTATGAAGTTATGAGACTTGTCAGTATGACTATTGCAGAGAAATACGACTGTGTACATTTATGCTTCTATGAATATTATTTCAGCTGGTGGATGAATGGAAGTAATTTTTCACAGGGAAAATTCAAAGGATAGTAAAGGAGAGCTGTGGTCTAAATCTTGAACATCTTTCCTCATATTTAAGCTATAAAGAGTCCCAACAATAGAGTAGAACTATTTGAATGGGTAGTAAATTGGTGCCAGCTTTTACATGGCAAGACTGTACATTCACATTCAGGGCCAGCACACTTGCAGACACAGTGATCTAAAAACATATCATGTGCTAAGTGACAGACCATATGCTCTGTCCAGAATAGGAACTTTAGCTCACACAAAGGAGTTGAATTAATGCATCAAGTAGGTGACAAGCTTTTAAACTGGTGTGTACATCAGCTTCTCATAACCAAGCTGTCATCGTCAATTATGTTTTGTGAAAAAGTCTCCCAGACAAATATGACTTTGCTTATTAAGCTCAGCATATTGGCTACAGCCTGCTGCAGCCAATTGTCTCTTTTTGAAAACGTTATTTCCATAAAACACACAACAAAGTAATTTGGATCAGTGTTACTGGCAACAGCTAGGAAAAGGCTGAGAAACTATTAATAGTATTTATGAAACATTGAAGAAACTAAGCAACTGTGTATATCAGGATAGCTTACCTAGAACCAGAGTGTCAGTTTATGAGAGATGCAAATAGTAATCAAGAGATATAAGGTAGGAAAATATTTCCTTGCTTACATTCTTCAGGCTGCAACAAACAGGAAGCGGAAAATCAAACTGAATATGCTTAGAAAAGCTACATGAAAGCGAATAAATGGTACAGAGCAAAATGGTACAGTTGAAAAATGTAGGGAAGGACCTCTTTTTTCCAGAGGTTGCACGTGCTCTCAGAGAAAGCCTATGGTAGAAACACAAATTAAAAAAAAATAAAAACAGAGGGAAGGGAGCAAAAAAAATCATCATGGGCATGAATTATCTAGAAGTGCATATACTATCCAGGGCATAAATGCTTTACTGAATGACAGCCACCAGCTCACAACATCATACCTGGGAAGGACAGTGAAGATCCTGGTGCTATTCAGAGAGAGTGTTTGTTAAGTAATATTTGCAAGAAAACTGAAAGCAGTTTTAGAATACTGTCTAGCTAACAAAAAGAAGTGCTAAAAGGACTGGTTCTTCAGCTCAAACAGACCATCCCACAATAAAACAAGATTACTTTCATTGACTGGACAAAGGATTGACGTGTGGTTTTTCTATTCTAATGCATACATAGAAAGTAAACTATTAAAATGGAAGTGTGCTAAGAAAAGGTCTTTATGTGGCAGAATGCTCCCATTTTCCAGATGAATACTTGTGAGACCAGTGTTGGACTAATGTGAAATGTCACCCTTACATTTGAGCATTTGCCCCAAAAGGAAATGTAATTGTTGACTATCTCTATGTAAGAAACACATCTTGAGCAGAAGCAGATGCAGAGGATACATATTTTCATAGCATCCCAAGAGCTGAGATCAGCATCATTAAAAATTAGACTATTTTAAAATTAGGCTTCTTTCCCTCTATATATTTTATTAGCCTTAAGGGAAAAAAATGAAAAAAAAGACAAAACTAATTTAATTAAAACTCTTCAAAGGGCTTGATTACCTATTTTTAATAAAAGCATGTTTACCTATTATAAAGTACATAAGAATTCACTGTTCATTTTTCAGTGCAGAGGCAAAGTAAAAAAGTTAATGTAGCAGTTTTGAACCCACTTTTTATAGTCTAAGGGGTGTGCACCACAAAGATGATGGAAAACTGAAGAGAACAGTTTATTACTTGGGGATCAAACTAGGGAAAAAGGGACAACTTCTGGGGACCTTAAATTTTATGCAGAGAAACACTTGACACACAGAAAACAAAAAAAAAAAAAAGGGAAAAGTAGACAAAAAAACAAAAAAAAAAGAAACTGCTTTCCAAGCTAGGTGACTAGCTGAGAAAACAGACGGAGGGGTAGGGAAGCTGTCTCTCTCCCTCCCTCTCTGATGGCGCCACTCCCGGCCCTCGAGGTTTTCTGCAAAACACAAAAAGAAGTGAAAAGGACACCTTCAGGAAGTTACTACTTGCTATCAGGCTGGACTTCGCTCCGATGCCAAGGGGAACGGGTGGAATCACGCCACATGGTCTGAGACCCGGGAGGAGAGGGGCCATGTGCTCCACCTCTGGATCAGAAACCAAAGAGAGGGAGGACCTCCATGCTCAGCTTTTTAAGCCCTCTAAGTCTCACATGAATCTCACTGTCTTCTTCCTGGCCAAGTTGTCACCTCACTGGCCAGCGGAGCCGGGGTCCGTCTCTTTTCCAGGGTCTTCCCTCCAGGAAAAACGGTGGTTCCCACCGGAGACTGTGTGTTCAGGGCTCGAGGTGCCATCTTTTTTTTTTTTTTTTTTCTGGCTGCAGGCACTCTGGGTATGCCCCAGNTGGGGGACCACCGCACACCATGTGCGGCGCCACGGACACCGGGGCCGCCTGCCGCTGGCCGCTAGTTGCCACCGCTGTGCGCCACTGCTGGCCGGAGTCACCACCTGCACCGCTGCTGGGTTGAGAGCCGCCGCTCGGCGCTGCACTGCACGCGGTACCAGGCCAGCCACAGCTTCGCCACGGCTTTGTTCCTGTGTCCTCCCACCACCACTGGAGCCGTGCCATCCGCCAGGACCAGGGAGAGGGGAACACCCTGGGCCAGTCCCTGCTTTGCTCCGCGGCTCCACTCGGAGCCAGCGCCAGCCTCGCCCACCACACCACCTTGCTGCCACCGTCCCCAGCACCAATCCAGGATGCAGGGAGACGAGCATGGCAACAGTGCCTTGCAGGTTCAGACACCAAGATCCAAGCCCCCTTTCCCCTAAGGAAAACAGGATTTTACACAGACTAGGCAAGTGGGCACCCCTTACATATCCTCCCCAAGCCCAAAGGACCTCCCCCTAAGACCACCTCAAGACCCAAAGGCCCCCATGACACCCCCAAAAGAGACCCCAGCACCCCTCAAACCGCCACAGTTAATGTTCCTATTGTCTGCCTGAATATACAATCCCAAGATTATTTTTCAAATACATAATTAAAACACCTTTTTTACCTCCAGTAAAATAGAAGTTTGATCAAAATACAAATAATAAATTGCTGCCAGTTTTCAAATGGTACTAGAATAGATTTTGTCTTAAAAGTTTTTAAGGAGCCTAGCAATTAGGCTCCATTGTCATGATGATTACAGCTTTGAGTAATTATATTGATTTCTGTCTGTACAAACCATGTGTTAATATAAATGACAATTTATAACCACCTTTGGTAGCTGGCAGCTTGAAGTACTTCATTTAGATGGCAAAGACAACTGTCATAAGGTCTAGCAATGATATTCTTCCGTATCAGAGGTGGCACCCCTAATCCATCCAAGCATCTGGTGTCCCCAGTCTTCATAGATATGAATAGGCATTGTCAGGCACAATTCCTTCTGAAGCACAAAAAATCAGAATTTCCTCATAGCAAACTGAGATGAGATGAATACACCCCCTTTGCATGCCACCAGGTTTGTGGAACTTGCTATATTGTGGCATCTTCTGGGGACCTGGCGTGCCCTTGTTTTCATGTTTACATTTACCCAAGCAACATATCATGTAGTCTGAATGATGAATATAAAAACGAACTGCAGCAACTGAGATCTAACTATACAACTTTGAAGTACCTTAAGGAAGATTAAGATCCTCATCAAATCATCTGATTACACAGAAAACTGCTAATATCTGTGCTGCATGGTATAGAAACGTATGAAAAGAGTAGCTTTCAATGGAAATAGTGCTGTAGTCTTGGAGAATTAATAATCACCTTTACAGTGAATGCACACTGACATATTGAGTTAGTTTTACATAGTGACGCTAGGGGCTAGTCTCCTCTAACTAATTTAGTCTTTGGCCTCCCAGGTACCTCCATAACCTTGCTCCCAACCGTGTGAACATGTAGGCCTGCCATGGCTGGGGACACTACTGCAGTCCAGCTCTATCACCTCCACATTTCTCACAAGAGTAGAAAGTCATCACCTTTATATTCTCTTCAGCTATTTGAAAATCTCATCATCTTTGTGTTCCACACAAACGCAGGCCTCTTGAAGAGGATCAAAATCCTTCATGGAGTGACAAAGTGCCATCCAGCTGCCTCAAGCAAGATATGTGGTCCCTAAATATATTTTTGGTGGTGGCAAATGGTCACGTCAGAGGCAGAATATCCTGTATCTGATAATGATTCAACAACACGGGAGGGAACATTTTCAAATTTCACCATGCTTCTAACCAAAATTTAAAAAACACAGAAAAAAATCCCACAAAAACTATAGCACTCCAAGCAGGTAGTTCCCACACAAAATAAGATGTTCTTCCCAAAAAAGGAAAAACCCAAACAAACAAAAAAACCCCACCCAAAACACTTTACTTGAAAATTTCTTCAGAAGTCCAAATATTTTCAAACTCCAATCACAGTAGCATGCTCAAAATCACAATCAACCTCAGAACATTTATTTCCTTAATTATCAACAATTCAGACAATGAAGAAAGCTTGCTGTCATTCCAAGCAGGAATAGTGATTTGTTTGTCCTTTTGCCAACCAAATGAAAACCAACAAATTAGGTGATTTTTTTAACTCCATTTTACATTCATTGCTGTTAATGAAGTGTCTTGAAAACCTGAAAGCTTTCTTTGTCACTAAATATTCACATTGTTCATGAAATGAAAGAACGTATTCTCAAAAATAACAAGTAGAGTGCTTGCCAGCTGTGGATGAATCAGAAATTACTTTGATTTGTAGTTCTTGGTAATAAATCTCCCCTCTTATAGTTCCCAAGTTTTTCAAATGCCTAAATTTTTATATTCCTTCTGTAGAAAGTCTTTTCACTGAATTCCAGACAACGAGTTGTACATCATGAGGCCATACTCACCTGTCTCTTTTGGCCTTTCTCAAATTAGATTAACCAGATTTAAATCATGCTCACTGAGAAAGCAACCTAATCCTAATCTAGACTTTATGTTGACAGAGACTCATTATTTGCTTCTTTATCTTCAACTTCTTCTCAAACATTTCATTTTAGCCAGTTCCCATCTTGCTTTCTCATTCCCCTCAGCCATAAGAACACACTGTACTTTTTAAGAGTGAAAAGAAACAGAGTTCTCAATTCCCAGGTCATTATGAGACTGCATGGAAGCAAAACATAATTGCATTTTCCTTCATGAAGGGATAATCTGTAATTTATACTTTTTTTCAAGGGGGGAAGAACAGTAGGAAGGAAAGACATGAAGGTATATTATCATGAGTGGTAGTTAATGACTTTCTAATTAACATTTCAGGTTTCAATTTTCAGTTTTAATTGTGCCTTGTCCTACTTGCATGTTTGCCCTCATTTTTTTTACAGTGTGCAACCATACCTCTAATAATCAGTTGAAAAGCAGTTAAGGAAAGCAGCCCCTGATGCCTATTAACCAGCTAATTACTATTGCCTTTTTTTTATTCATCCAAACTCTCAAATGGGATTGACACCCTTCCCAGAGTCAGAAACATCTCATGCCACCGAGACTTCTGTTTCATTCTTACCTGTTTGGTTGCTAATTGCATATTAACCACTGAAATTATCATCACAAACAAGTATATAGCATTATTCAGAGAAGCACTGATGTCCTTGTATGCTTATTACACTACAAATTCTCAGTGTAGAAACTCTTCAGGCAAGAGATTCTTCCCTTGTATTTACACCAATTATGGTAGCATTGAAAAAAGATGCAAGTGACATAAAAGTTTTCTCCTAATCCTTTTATATTTAAGTAAAACACATGTAGGCCAAGAAAAGTTAACACAGTCATCTTTCTTATAAGGAGCTTGCACTTCCCTTCCTTTGGGGAACACAGCAGTGCAAAATGGTGCCATAAACACACTAAATCAAAGCAGTGTAAAAACTGAGGCATTACACTACAGGGAATTTGCTGCTTCCCCCAAGAGCAAGTGAAAATACTTGCACAGACCTCTGTTTACTCAGTCCTTTTTGAGTTAATTTTTTTTGTGCCAATTCTTTCTTTGTTACCTTTCTGTCAAGTGGTAAGTTTATTTAGGAACTTGTTTGGATAGCCATTTTAATCCTTCCAATAAGACATTCAAACTGAGCAAAGGATTTTTCATTCAGTTGCTGGGGATAGCCCTTCTGCAAAAAAGATGAAGGAGTTGGCAAAGTGACACCTCGAATTGTTTTAAAAGATCATACCCACCACCTATCAGCTCCATGAGGGATACAAGGGGGGAAAAAAAAAGAAACCCTGAGCATGCAAAATTTGCAAGAACTTCCTTAAGAGAGACATAGGCTGCAGCCTAAGCAGAGATATTTTCATGTCCCCTACTCGGTTTGACACAAGCTTAGACAAATTATCTCCTTTAATGCAAAGTTAGAAAGTGTCCATTGTATGGCTTTGAAAAGACATTTTGAACTTCTGTTGACTCAGGACACCTTCATCATAAAGATTCTTTTTTTCCCCCCTTGTTGCAATCATTAAATAAGATGAGAAAATAGTGTCAAAACAATAAAAATAGTTAAAGATATTGTGGGAAAATGTAGATTTAGGAAGACTTGTCATACTTGAATAGTTAGTTCAGTTACATAACACAGTATTCGCACAGCTAGTATGTTAAATATCATGTAACATTGATGCATATGTTGTATGGCTGCATAATTAGCTATCAACATTAAGCTGACACTTAACCTAAGCTTCTTTTTTTCCCTTTAGTTGATCTTAACATGGTCCCTGGGTCATTGTCACTGCCACCTTATATTAGAATGTTTAACATACTCTGAAAAATGGAAAAATCCTCAAGCTACCTTCATTATCTAGTTTCACAACACATTCTAAAATAGATAACAGTGGAGGGAATACGGTGACAGGATACACAACAGACAGACAAGAAAAGAAGGGAGGAAGAAAAAAGTGTCAGTAAACCTAGGGGAGAGATCATTTGGGAGAAAAAAGGAAATCAAAGCTCCTACATTTTTAACAGCACTGAACTATTACATACTTAGAAGTGTCAATAATTTATTTTCGTGGGTTTATAACAAATGAGTCTCAGCTGAGAAAAACCAAAGAGTCTTTCTCAGATAGAGGCCAAGACTTTATTTCATATATATTTTATTTTACATTTGAGAGACAGAAAAAAATAGCTAGGTCATGTATCCCGATATCATAGTTTTGCCATTGACCTTTCTTTATTCCCCACTTGTGCAATTTCTGGAGTCACAGATACTCCAGAAATTAACTACCTGCAACAGCCGTGAGTCACCTTGTCAGCGACCAACTGTGCTGCAACAGCACAAACTGGACTACTGGAGTTGAGGTTCCCAGAACAGAAACTCTTGTGGGCGCAACCTGGCTCCCAGCAGGGAGACAGACACAACACCTCAGATAGGCACTCTTCAGATACAATTCTTGTGACATTGGTCAGAAAAAAGTCATTCTATCTAGCAGTTTCTGGTTTTGGCTACTTTAATTATTCTTGTGCAACATCCAATTTAGTGGGGGACATTCCAAGCTGGTAGGACTGCATTTCTCATTTTTTAGTGGGCAGCACTGGTTAGCCAAAGTAAAGCCTTCTAGATTTATATGGATTCAAAAGGATCTGCTTTTGCTATTGTCTAACTTCACTCAATATGTGTGCAAGAGGGCAGAAATATACTTATTGCACACATAAACCACTATTTCCCCTCATACTCTGTCCTGCTCCAGTCTGCAGCTTAAGTACTTCACTAAGCCTAGAACATAAACATTCCCCTCCTAAGTCCACGTCCATATGTGAACATTACTTATGATGCCCTGAAAATAATAACGGAGGTAGAATTTCTTCTGTGCAGATTGACTTTCCAAAATGTTTTTAAGAATCCCATTGGAAAATACATATTTTTAGCAAAATTTACTTACCTTGTATGGCTAATTAGAGATTTATAATTAAACTGGACAAAGCCATTGAAAGTACAATAAACAGAGAGACTGCCATTGCCAGAAGCAAAGAGATTTAAACAGTCCTTTTCCTGTCTAAAGCCTGTGGTTGATAAAATGAAATTGAATACCAGTTTAGGTTTTTTTAATGAGTCCTATTCACAAATCCTACTGAGAAGAGTAGAAAAACCTCATCTTTTTTCCCTGCAAATACGCCAACAAGAAAAAAACAAAGAACGAAAACATCAACAACAGCAATCACACACACACAAAAAACCTACACAAGACACACCTCTATCACCTGTTACCAGAAAATCTTCTTAGACAAATATAATTTTGATGGGAAAATTTATAGCTTACAAATACCTTAAAAGCTAGGCAGCTGGGGGAGAGGGGAGCACAGAATTGCTTCAATAAACATTGAATATACAGCCGGCTCATAGTACAATACCCTGAACAAACCAATTTTTTTCCTAGGGAAGCTGACAGAAGAAGCTAGCAGGCTACACACCATCAAAATTAATGAACCTCAAATGGACACATAACTGCTAAGCAAATGGGACTATTATAACATCCTGGGAGGTTTAGTCCGTCCCAGTGCCCTTTCACATGTTGCCACATCACAACTGGCCCTCTGGGCATTGCTGGCTGAAGAAAATAAATCATCAGTGCAGTGACACCACCTCAAATCTTACATCAAAAATAAATTATAACCCTTATACATACGATGAAGTGTGAGTACATTTCTTTTTGTTTACCTTCCTTTTACTTTTCCCTACTTCAAAAGAGATCCTTGATATTTTTCAGTATGCACACTTAAGATGTTTTTTTAAGTAAGAAAACAGTCTGTAAGTTGTAGTCTGTTAATCTCACCTAATTAGAAATAGCAATCAAATTTTGACAGGTTAGCAGAAGCAACTCAGAACAGTGTTTCTGGTGCATGCATACATTAAGTAAACACAGAGCAAAGATAGCACAGATTTACAAGGATGAGAAGCTGATATAAAAACAATGATGAAAGTTACAGTTATTCAGAATATGTTTGAAGAAAAAGAATAATGCATCAATATTCTGTTCAATCATGTATTTTTTAAACTGTGCACATATATCTACATGCACATGTGCTACTGGGATAATTTTTATAGTAGGTAACATTTGCAAAGATTTCACCTGTGTACTCAATCAGAGTAGCTACTACAAGCACCAATTCTTCAGCTTCCTAAGCATTTCTTGACTCTCTCCTATTTTGTGAATCCTAATAAAAGTAAATATATTAGTTTGTATAAATAATACCAAAATATTACTTCAACAGGCTACTGTCTTGGCAGACTTAGGTTCTGAAAAATTATGCAGTTTCAAAATTAGCTATGTGATTTTAATTTTTCATCTTTATGCATATATTTCATGGGTGATAAATTATCCTTCCACTAAAGCAGCCCATACAGTCCTCCCACAGTTCTTTTTCATATACAGGATGGACTTTCCCATACAGCCTGCAAATACTGTTATATGAGAAGCACTTTTCTGGCCACGGTACAGAGATTGAACTTCTCTCTGATTTTGTAATCAGATGTCAAAGAAAGAGACATGCCCTGCTGCATGGGATGGTCCAGTAAGCTCACATGGAAACCATGTACCTATAGGAAAGAGAAAACATAAAGAGTCCATAGGAAAGAAAGTAGCAGGAAGAAAAGTTGGGAGTCCAAACCAACTTTCCTTCTTCCAAAATCCTCTATCTATCTTTAGCTGAAGGGCACTAGAGGAAAAAAACTGCCATACAGACCAGCAGATTTATTCCAGAGTCCATCTCAATCCCACAGCTGGATAACTCTGCAATTTGATACCATCTTCATGATTGTTAATTTTAGCCTCCTATGGGTATATTAAGCTCTTGCCCACATGAGTCCCATTCTATTTTGTTTTAGTAGATGACAGATAGAGTAAATGGAAAAAGGTAAAGGTTACCTGGAGAAGGAACCCTCTAGAGTAGGCAAAAAAAGATTTTATTATTCATAGTGTCACAGAGAGGCAGAAGACAGTAAGAATATTACTAGATATTGATGAATAAAAAAGTTTGAGAAAATTTGTTTAGTTCAGCTATAAATTTAGTACTGGTCAAGGTTCCAAAGTATAGTAAGTAAAAAAGACAAACTCAATTAGGAATTTTAGAAGATACTTCAAAATTGTTCCTGACAGAGACAAAATGGAGAGATTAAAATAATAGCTGCTTTATTGGTGTGTGGTTTAGCACTACTGTTTTAACTAGGGGCATGCTTCTTTAGTGACGAGAAGACTGAACAGAACTTGAACAACAGGGAAACAGTTTATTCGTCTAGGGCTCAACCAAAGGAAGACAACAGTTTAAGGGAACCCCAGACTTAACACAGAAAATACACCCGACAAAAACCACGCATGAAAAGGAATAGGGAAAAAAGGGAATAAGGGAACTGCTTTCCCAAGGCCAGGCAGGCTGGCCAAAGAGAAGCAGTGGGAAGGGAAAGCCACTCCTCTTCTCTCTCCCTGGTGGTAGTAACTCCCAGCCCTTGAAGACTCTGCAAAACACAACACAGTGAAAAGTCCTCCCCCCAACCCAGGGACGCTATTTGGGGAAGCTTTCCACCTGCAGTTGTGCTGGCTTGGCTCCAACACCGATGAAGGTGGGCAGAGTCAAGCCATGGGGCCTGGAAGTCAGAGAAGGGGGGCAGTGCTGCTGCTCTCCAGCTCGCCGGTAGCCAAAGAGAGCAAGCTTCCGTTCCTTCAGGCTTTTAAGCTCTACAAGTCCCGCGTGAATCTCACCCTCTTCTTCCTGGCTTCACCTCTTTGGATTGACCAGCGGTCCAGGCTCCACCTCCTGAAAGGCAAGGTGGAGGGGGGGGAGTGAGGGAAACCTATTAAGGGAAAAAAACAAACCAGGATTTGTTACAGAACGTGGAGCCAATGAACCGTTTAAAAGGAAACATCCCTTTCCCTTCCCCTTCCCTCTAAGAACCCCAATACCCTTCCCTCCAGAGGACCCAGCCATCCCCCCCCCCCGCCTCCCTCTCC
>VXBA01002688.1:35238-51133 GCA_013399895.1 Serilophus lunatus
CCCCCATAATTGGAAAGCTGTAACAGCAAATTAAAAAAACCCAACTCAAACTCAAAGCTTTAATTTCATGGGAATTCCCATATATTCTTTCTCTTTGCAGGTTAGAAGAAAATTCCAACATGACAGTCCTTCATGTCAAAGAAAAAAACTGTGAATTTTGACTGGAAAATAGTGAAGCATTTTCTTCCAAATGGAGTGAGGAGGCCTCTGTGTGAATAGACCAGCAGTGTTTGAGCATTCAAAAGTCAACACATTATCTTAATGTCTGTATCTCAGGAGAAATTTATGAAAGCCATACCAAATTTCTTTGTTTATTTTTGTTTACCAAGCAGTTTACAGATGCACAATGAGCCTTTCATAAGTGTTACTATGTTGAATGTATTTGTCTTCATTTTAATTTAGTTAAATATTTCACCTCATAACACTGCCTAATTAAAGTACCTGTTATAAGTTCATAATGAGAAGTTTATGGAAAAAATCTGTATTACTTCTGTTAATAATTGTTGAAAAGCTGTAAAAAAAAAAAAAAAAAAAAACAAACCCAAACAAACAAAAAGTGTTAAATGCATACTTAAAGACTTCATGCAAGGTTTTTGCTTCATAAGAAGTTCACTTAAATTACAGGTTTAGCCTTTCTTCTGTGAGGGATGTAAAGGAGCTTCAAACACCTGCAAGATCATGCAATTTGCTGTGAACTTGGATATGCAAACATCAAGTAAGTTAGTCTAGTCTTACCGACAATTTCAAGAAGCTTTTCTGCAAATGCAGAACAGTTAGTTCTGCCATTTGTTACAATTTCCTGCATTTTGTCACTGCAAACTGATTGATTCCCATTGCCTGGTCTCAGTCAAGAAACAGTAATAAACTACATGTAATAAATTAATTTATAGTACTGTCAATTTATGAGTTGATAAAATGAAGGTGGGTGAATAGTGACCCATGATACTTGAAAGTCATTCACAAACCAGGGAAAAATTCTTTTTTGCAAGCAAGAACAGGAAATGTTATCTGATCTGTCAGAGCAACATCCAAACATCCAAAGAGACGTCTATAATTGAATGGGAATAGTTTAAGGCTATGCAACCTTTTGGGGAATGCCAGAATATGCACAGTCCCAGAGGGCTTTAAGTAAAAGCTTCTAGAAGAAAACTAATGTGCTTCAGCTTGAATTAATGTTACTGGAAACTAAGCATGCAGGCAGACTACGTGCCTGCCCATCCACGTATACGTGCATATGATTGCAAGTTTGAGCTTTTGCACTTGATCTTGACATGATCATTATGTTCCCCTCCCCAGCTTGTCTTCCACAAACATCAGTAACACTGATTATTCCTAATACAACAACTATGATTTTCTTTGGACTTACTGTATCAAGGAGAACCAAGCATGCCTGCCCATCAAAATGCATAGTGATTCACATTCATACAACCCTGTACTAATTGATTTCACCAGGAATTGCCTCAGGGGAAAGGACACTGCAATGCCCATGGTGTCTCTTGCTATTTGAAAGCTAGTGTTAAGGGGTCATGAGGACTGAGTTTCTTCCACTGATGAGCTAAAACAGGACACACATTCTGACAAGGGGTCCAAGCTTGTAATACTCCCACAATAATGCAAAGGGAACTTTCTTCACTACAATCTGCCATTATGGCTCTATTTTGTACACTATTATACACACCAATTGTGCAAAACATCCATTGAGGACTGTCCACTACATATCATGCCCAACTGCCTGACATACAGCTAATACTCCAAAGTATTCAGACTGCACAAAAATGATCCATAAGTACACTGCACTCAAAGCTTATACAAAGTATTTTTTAATTATATATTTCTTTCTTTCATTGCTGACATGTACTTTCCACATAGACACAATGGAGATATTTAATTCTACAAGAGTGAAGTGCATTTCCATCTGGCTCCTATATCACTTGGAGGTTAAATATGTTTTAACAAGAAAATCCTATTGCTGTATTATACAGTCCATAAAGAATCTAGCTCAATCATGTTCATTTACTGAAAGGGAAGGGAAAAATAATTCTATAAAGTTGAGAAATTTAGTGCGCACATAAAGGAAAACAGAAGTCAAACTTCTATATATGCATTACTTAGTGATTTTTCAGAGTATATGATATTTTAGGTTATTTTATTTAGACAGTTCAGTGAGATTTTCACAGAATCACAGAACATGTGGAATTGGAAGGGATCCACAAGGATTATTGAGTCCAGCACGTGACCATGCACAGGACCATTCTCAAGAGTCATACCCTGTGCCTGAGGGTATCATCCAAATGCTTCTTGAATTTTGTCAGGCTTGGTGCTGTGAACACTTCCCCAGGGAGCCTGTTCCGGTACCCAGCCCCACTCTGACTGAACAACTTTATTGTGAAATCCAGCCTAAACCTCCCCCAACACAACTTCAGGCCATTCCCTCGGGCTCTGTCAGTGGTCACCACAGAGATGAGATCAATGCCTGCCCCTCCTCTTCTTCTCACTTGAAACTGAAAAAAGGTACATTTAGATTAGATATTAGGAAAAAAGTCTTTAATGTGAGAATGGTGAGGCACTGAACAGATGTACAAGGGAAATTGTGGATGCTCCATCTCTGGGAGTGTTTAAGGCCAGGCTGGATGTGACTCTGAGCAACCTGGTGTCCGTAGAGGAAAGTGTCCCTGCCCATATCAGGGGCATTGAAATGAGATGATCTTCCAATTCAAACCATTCTGTGATTTTATATTGATGGAACACCAACCATGCAATTAACACATTGATAACAGTGTTTTTTCAAAGACTCATCACAGAACAAATAAATTTGAGGATCTACAGAGCCTTTCCCCTTGTATACAATTTGACTATGAGCCAACAACTCTACTGCATAAATACAACAGCCTGAATGTGTCACCCTTGAGCTCTCCCTGCCTAGCAGCACAGCAATTATCTCCCCTTGAGCTGGGACATCTTTCAAAGCTGTTCCTTGAGGCACAGAAACCTTTCTATAAACAACAGATGTTTGATTGAGTCCTATTCAAGTTTTCTCTAGGTTGCAACTGGGCTGCACGCCAGTGACTCCTCTTGAGCTGCAACAGTTCTCAGGGTTCAAGACTCCTTACCAGAGCCAGAGATCCTTCCTTACCCAAGGCAGAGAGGTCCTCTATTCCCAACAAATCCTCCACAAGTTGCCCATTAGTTGTATGCTAAACTAATATTAATGAAATCCATGTACTTAATTTCTTTAGATATAAACTGTTTTCCAAGTCTGAGACCAAGATTGTACCTAGCTGCACTAATCCTCTGCCAGGAGCTCAGAAAGCAAAGGCATCCCCTCAACCTCATGACTCAATGGGAGGGCTAATCTAATGATTTTCCTTTGTAAGTTTCATCCACACAGTAAGCAATAGAGTGAACCTTGTCATTGGACTTTGTTAAGTTACATTTTTACAAATTCACATTGAAGCTATTTTTGGTACTTCCTTTATTGGTGAGTTACCATAAATCACTCATACATGACCAATTGGTATAATTGGCAGGATCTTAATTCAGGATACCTGAGAAATTGGCATAGGTGGCAGGATCCTAAATCAGGATCCATGACACCTGCATACTTGGCATCTGGGTTTTTTTGCTATTTGATGTCTGGTTTTGAGACTGACAGAAGTGAATATATATCTCGAAATGAAAGAAACTATTTTAAAAGTAATAGTTGCTCTTTTTAGAATCATCTTTTAGAAATCACACCTGTATTTTGTATTCTGTAACACTCTCAATTTATAACACTACTAAAAATACTGTAAAAATGTAAACACAGAAGAAAGGGAATATATTCAACTCAGTAAACAGTTTTATCTTCAATATAAAAAAGAAAAATCATGGTATAAAGATCAGTTGCTGCTACTGAAGTCGCCTCCATGACTTACACTAGAAAAATATAAACCAGGGCATTTCATTTTTCTTTAGGAGCCAAGTCGGGCCATGTGAAGTCAATTGTTGCTATAGCAACATATGAATCAGGGAGAAGATAACACATGTGAATGCAGAAAATTAATTTACCTAAGATCATCCAATTGGCTTTCAATAGGATGTGTATGCTTACTTAGAAGGGGAAAATAATCACATTTTAATTACCGTGCATTACTTTCAACAGCATCAAAAAAGCCCTTATAAAACAGTTGAGGTCAAAAGCAATATTACTCAGTGCACATCAACCTTGCACTTAGGACAGCTTTATTTTTATTTCACCACCTTCCAATAACAGAGCAGTGAAAAAGTAACACCTTTTTGCATATTCTCTTTTTCTCTCTGGCATCTAGATACAAAATTAGATCCATATGTTAGGAATTTAAATAAGTCTACAACATGGCACACTGTAGGAAACCTAATTACTGTGCTATGGTTTAGAAGCTTAAGCATGGTTGTGAAGAAAATGTTCAGATGCAAGAAATCCTTATTTCCATGCATTTTTAATCCAAAATAAAGATTTGCTTTGCCCTGAAATCAAACAAATCTGATAATACTTGTTTAAACCATTCAGCAATATAGAAAATGGAAGGCAAACAAGAGTAAGAGCTCATGTATTTGCATTTTTCCCAAATCTGTTTAAGATTAAATTGTATTGCCCCTAGCTGTAATTAACATGTTCAGCATATGAAATATCTACTGCAGTGAGAATATAATCCAGAATTTCCATCCTCATTATCCAACAGCTCTGAAACCACCTTTTTTTTTTTTTTTGCTAATGGCAGCACTTACAAGTTTTCAACCCACAGTGCGCAAACACAGCCTCAGACATGAAACACTCCACCCATAGGTATATGCTGGTAGCTGGGTCACACACAGCCTGCTTTGTCACCCAAACAAGACCTTTTCTCCTAATCTCATACAGGAAGAAAGCATGCAGGAAGAACATAAACAATGTTTATAAGCAAGGAATGCTAAGACTTGAAATGAGATGCAGCTCACAACAAACAAGTCTCATCTGCAAGCAGTTTAGCCAGAGGAGGAAGAGCAAATCAAGTGCAGGATTGCTGCATGGAGAGCAAAAGCATTAGTAAATTACATTTGGAAGTACATAGAATGTAAAACATCATTTATGTCAGTTGCCATTGACAAGACTGAGTTGCTAGTGCAATTAATATTGCCAGGAAAAGCATAAAAACCCTAGTAGAAAGCAGTCAGAGGAAGTTTCTAGAAATTAGTAGTGACACTTCTTTGTACCAGCCAGACTTCATTAAATCCATCTGACTCCTTAAAAAAAAATGCTTGCATAAATCCTAGAACTGTTAAAAAGTTTAGTACATAAGCTACTGGCAAATGAAAATCATCTTTTGTCTTATAAAAGCAGAGATCAGGGGAGACAGGAGTTGCACATCAGCCATCTTAACTATATTGTAGAAAAGCAAAAACACAATATAGGTAGAAGCAACTACTGCAAAAGTTGCTTTTAGGTGCTGGACAGGAAGCTGCATGGACAGGTACCAGATATGAACTTGTCATGAGAGCACCATCAACTATGCAGTTGTTTCTTCTTTAGGAAGGGTTATTCAACTTATATCAAATCACACACTCAAAAAGGAGTGAAATCACATGCAAAAGTGGTACATGGTGCACCAAGACACAGGAACAGAAATAGAGTAGAAAATTAACTAAAATGGCATACCATGATCACCACCCCACATGATCCTAGCTGAAAAGCTGCATCCTCACATTGCAAGTGTCTTTCCCATTTATTTCATTTTATGCTCCTTGTCTCTTATTCTCCCACCATGCTGCAAAGAGCCCAGCTGTATCTCTCTGTCACCTCCTACAGGTACTGGGGCCTGCTGCTGCTTCTGCTCCTGCAGAGCTATCCCTTCCTCAGGGTGAACAAACCCCAGCCCCACAGCCTCTCCTCCCAGGGCAACTACTGCCCCCGACCCTCTTGGTGGCCTTGGTCCTGTTGACAGGTTCCTCCTGGGACTGCCAAAACTGGATATTAACCAAATGCATAACAGAGGAATAATTTCCCTTTATCTACTGGCTACCTTCCTACTATCCTCAGCTTAGCTCCAAAATTGGAGAGAAGGAGAAGAGGACAGGAAGAAGAGGAGCAGAAAATACACTTGCATAAGCAAATCTGAATGCTTGCCCCTCTCACTGTCATGGCATAGTGGTGAGAAGTCACTGGCTTCGGGAAACTCAGGAATCCCTTTTCACCTTCCCAAAGAAGAATAGCACTTCAAAGTATTACTACCATCCTGAAAAAACACAACTGACACAAATCAAACAAAACCATTTCCCCACAACACACTCCAGACTGGTGCTCAGTGCTCCAGACACAACTCTAGTGTCCCAAGGACCCACAGCAAGACAAACTTCTGGGAACCCCACACACAGAGCAAAGAGGCTTCCAAAGCCACAGGCCACACACATCAAAGCTGTAGCTGTCAGCTGTAAGTAAAGAATGAATATGCCAGTAATGACATCCAGGACACAGTTATTCAGGAAGGGGGACAAGTGTGAAGAGAGACCAGGATTCAGTATAATTTGGTGCTATGATTCCCAGATCTCTCTCTCTTCAACTGGAAAATCGGTACAGTGCCCAGCGAAGACAAATTTTACAGCTTTGTTCCTGTGGTAAGCCACAGAGAAGCATTGACACAAACATACAGTACAAACACATCTGAGAACTGAAGGTGTTCTGGGGTCCCCTGGGTAAAGTAACTGCAAAGCAATATAATGAAAGAACAGAAGGCAGAGGAGCCATACTAACCAGCAAGGAGGAAATATTTCCTCTTTTGCTATAGTTTAGGGGAGTCACAAAAAAATATTTTGCACCAAAAAGAAACCTATTACATCAGTAACACCATAACACTGTGACCAATGAAAAGGCAAAATAAATCATAGGCTAGTGTGCCAAGAGGTTAGGCAAATACTCTTGCCTCACAAATGTAGTTTTTTCTCATTTCTGTAAACCTTTTAGAGATTGTATAGTGTTGTTTGCCTGTGTTAACCAGTTAAAACACACAAAATTCAAGAACATATCAGCAGTACTATGACCAAATTTTGTCTGTGCAAAAGTTAAAAAAAAAAAGAACAAATTTATAAAGGGAAAAAATTTTCTACTACTATTAAATCTTATACATATATTCCCACACTCTACAAGAAGAAAAAAAGGAGGGTGTTAATGGTTTTCTCTACAAAGAATGGTTTAGAGAAACCACAAATACAGAAGCAGGTTACAGTCCCTCTGATTTAGTGGGTTAAAAAAAGTTAGTACAGCAGTTCAGCAGCAATTGTCACCACCACAACATAGTATGGATCAGGTGAAATATAAACCCAATGGACAATAAGCCTTCATTTCCACCTGCCAGATTGAAAATGGTAGCAGCAAATTAAATTGTTCACATGGCATTTTGAAGAATTGGCAAGACACTCATATCAAAGACGTCTCTCCAGCAGTATTAAACTTTTAATATTACTGTACAATTAGAGAAATATTCCTTCAACCTGCAATAAGATGCGCAATTCAACAGAACAGGTCTTTCAACTAGCAAAGAGGGGAGATGTGGATCTCTGTTTGCATTTTATCAACTTGTTGCCATGTAAATGTTTGTTACATCCATTTTTTTATCAGAAGAAAGAATGAATTCCATTCAAGCTAAGACTAAAGCCACATCAGTTTCAGATGTCAAGACTACTTCTAGCAAAGCATAAAAGCATTTTTTCTTTCATATTGTGTGCTCCCTTTGATAATATATAAACAGATGTGAAAGAGCTTCCAAACTGCAAAGTTTCAGACAAAAAAAAATCTTTTGCTGTTTGATATTGGCTTTTCTTGAGTACAAATCCATGAGGAAATCAAGTGGAATCCAACAATTTCCAGCTTAGATAAAAGACATTTGACAAGCTTAGGACCTTTTCAATGAACTGTTTCTGGCTCAAAAGTGTTAATTGCTGAGCATTTGTTCCAGTGGATGTTTCTAGCCAGTCCCTTACAGGAAGGTACCACAACGCAGCAGTGGGTGCAGTCAGACTTCAAACATTGCACAGATTTGGAGTCAGCAACAACAGACTGGATAAATGACCTCTGAGGAGCTAAGACACTTCCTGGTGGCCCATACACAGTGCCATGTGGACACAGGAAAAATGCCACCAAAACCCAAGCTGAGTTATGTGTATTATGTTGTACTGTGTAGTATAACATCCAACTTGAAGATGCTTCAGCTATGCCTCTTAAAGAGCTGAACAGTGATGTGGTGCCAGAAGGACTTTAGCTGACTTACTCAGCTGAATACAAGAATTCAGTATCCAAATTCAGCTTCAACATTTATTAGAATTTCAAGTCCATTTATGTTAAATATAACGCAATGTAAGTGAACACATTCTATACGTTCTACAACCTGTTACAAAATAACAAATTACAGGTATTTTGCAGTTATCATGCCTGTACAACATGAATACACACAGGGAGCTACAAACTGAAAAGCTGGTGCACCTTCCCTTCCTATCCTACTGACCAGTTAGTAGTCAAATCACAGAACCTGAAGTTCATTCGATATTTATACCCTAAGTACTGGATTTAACATTTAAGTTAGATCATTTACAAAAATCTCACTCACAATGTCAAGAATACTTTCCTTGGCTACAAAAAGTTTGGCATTCAAAGGCAGAATATCAAGGTGCCCCCTCCTCCACAATTCTGTTCCAAACAGTCAGAATTTCCTAGTCCAAAAACAAAAGTTGTTTCCTTCCTTGTCTTTTTTAAAATCGTAGAAGCATAAAATGATTTAGGTTGTAAAAGACTTCTAAGATAGAGTTTAACCATTAATCCAGCACTGCCAAGTCCACCACTAAAACATGACCCTAAAAGACCCAACTACACATCTTCTAAATACTTCAGGGATAATAACTCAAACCACTTCCCTGAACAGCCTGTAACAATTCTTGACAACCTTTTCACTGAAGAAATCTTTGCTAATAGCCAATCTAAATCTCTCTTGGTGCAACTTGAGGCCATTTCTTCTCATCCTATTGTTTGTTATTTGTGAGAAGAGACCATTTTCTACCAATCTAAAAGACAGCACTGCCATATCACCACCAGGGACAAGCAAACACTGATACTTGCTCAACAGCCTTATCTCTACATCATTTACTCCCTAAGGGTTACACCATTGGTTTACACAATAATCACACTTTTTGCTGCTGCTCTAGGAAATTATTATTCTGCTCACTGAGATATCTTTCCCTTGTTTCCCACTACCCTGGGAAAAATCTAATATATGAAATGGGACAAAGGTTGGAAAATTGGTTGAAAAAAAAAAAACAACATATATATTCCATTGAGAAGCCGAAGCACCAAAACAATCATTTTAGAGAAGATTTCCTCAAACAACAGTCTAATTTTCATCAATAACACCCTAGCAGCAATTGGCCTTCTGCCTCCCTCAGGCTATCCAGGGGTCTCTCTGCCCTACTTTTTTTGTCCGTGTACTCTGAAGTATCACTGAGGGGACATCCCAACAATCTGATACGTTAAAGAAAAACAGCAATCATCAGACCTCTGGAGAGTTATGCATAGCATTGAAATACTCGACTCCATCTGCAGAGAAAGCTATTCCAATGGAAAATTGGACCATAGATCAGTTACCTCAAACTCCTTCCGGCTTTACACTTTATAATTAAAATTTCATATTATCATGGTAGAAAACACTCACACACATTACAGGATATGAGATGAAAGTTAAGCAAGATATATCAGTGATTACAATACCTGAAATAGCTAATGTAGCTTAGCTTGCAAGGGAAACTAGATATTTGCAATAGCAGTGTACTTACAGGAAAAAATGCAGAAAAAAACCCAAATATTTTTGCATACGCTATGCCCTGACAGACCTCTTTTTTAATTAAAAGACACTTGTAAATTTTTGTGGAATCTTGTAGAATAGCAGGAGTGTGTGCATGTTTGTGTGCACAAAAGAAAAAATAATCATGTATCTCCACTAGGCAAACAGGACTTTCAATAAGGAAGCACTGTGGGAAAATGCTCAACTTCTTCCTTATCCTGTGTCAAAGAAATGTGCAGTTCATATGAAGGCTTAATGCAATTCTAGCCTTACTTATATCCTTCAGATAAAAGTTAGAAATAAATCAAATCCGCTAAGAAATAGAAATGTAAAGCCTCAATTGCATGACATAAGGAGCACAGACCTTCTTAAAAAGCAAAAAATAATTCATTATTAGGACAGATTACCAATTTATATCTTTTGCAGAACTCACTCATGACAAATAACCAAATAATTTTTGATAAAACATTACATATAATCTGAGGCATAACATGCAAGTATATTAGAAACGTATTCTGCAATTTTTCTCTGAACTGTAAGGCATGATGAAACATTGACGAGATTAGTTTAGTATTTTTTCCCTAATATGCCACTAATTGTTAAGGCTTCCAATTTCTAATGGGAAAAGAATATTTTTTTCCTTCCTTATTAATATGACTACTTTTCCATTAATTACTCAGCTGCATCCATTTAAAATTCCAAATAAGAGTCTCAGCAACTCTAGCATTATAACCTCTTTTTTTATCTACCTCTGTGTCACCCCTTGCAATTTAAGAAGCTAAATTCTTTGTGTAATGAATGGTGAGTAGTCAATGGTACAATTCAGAGTGCCTTTGTTATATGCATGAGTCAGATAATGTGAAGACCACGTCAACATGCTGAATTTTGCTATTTTAATAAATCTTTCAAAAGGATCAAAACAACATCATTACAAACATGCAGTTTTCTGTACTACAGTGATGTTGTTTACTGGTTTTTGAGGATGCAGCTCTTCCTATACTTACATTGTCCTTTATGAAGGAAGCTACTCATAATGGCTCTAATTAGACAGCCCAAATACTTAGTGAAACACACATATCTCTTGGTTTGAGTCAGTCATCATCATCATCATCATGGCTAGGCTTCACAAACGAAGATATGAGAAGGGCTCTACCCACGCTTGTTGCAAGCACACTGATAGCTAAAAAGGCCTATGTGGGACAGGCAAGTCCGGTTACAAAAAGCATAGTGGAAAGTCTCCTTAGGTGGTAGTGATGAGACATGGTTCTTTCTGCATTGTCTTTTCTCCTCAAGACTGATTCTACATGCATTCTCAAAGGAGGCAGCAGCATTACGGATGGTGTGTCTCCATGTCTCTCGATTGGAGGCCAGAGTGGACCACTGATGGCAGTCAATAAGACCAACACAGAGATGTTGTTTCAGGGAATCCTTGTATCTCCTCTTTGGGGCTCCTCTGTTGCAGCAGCCAGTGGCAAGTTCACCGTAGAGCACAGTAATTCTACAGAAAATAACTACCTCCAGAACTATAAAAGGAAGGATGGAAGCATAGGGGAGGATTTTGACCCTGAGCAGGACTGCTCAGGACCAAGCTAGTTTGGGATTCTTCTCCAAGGCCCAGAAGAGAAACACCACAGTGCTCAACGTAACTGCTTCAAAGCATGATGGTATCACATCAACAGCAGTGCACCAGGGAAACAAACAGTATTTTGTTTTCTGGTCAGCTGAGATAGAGAGTGCCATGCAACATCACAGGAAAGAACACAAAGAGAAAGATGCAAAGAATTCTATAAACTCAAAAGGAAAATAACACTATTCCCCATTACTAAAGATCTACTCTTAAGGATAATACAAGCAAGTTTCAACCAGAGTTCAACTCACACAGAGGCAGGTTTGGAGAATAGTATACAATTCTTTTTACAAACAGACCCTTGTACCTTTGCTCAAATAAATAAGTTCTTCATTGTAGAAAAAAGAGTAAGTTTTCATATATGAAGTAATTTCTCATATGTCGTTACACAGCAAAAATTTGGAGGTTTGCCTTAACACTGCCGACAAAGTAGGAGGTGTAATCTCAGAGGAAAGAACACATTAGCAGAATCTTTCTATTCTTGTCCCTATAGAATAATTCCAGTAGCAAAAAGTATTTTAGAGTAATCATCCAAACCACTAGAAGGCTAATGTACTAGAAAATCCAGGGAGACTGGCATTGGTTAAGTCTGTACTAAAGGGATGTATCAAAAGCCAGCACCCTTAACACCAGTTTTCACAAGAAGCTCCTCTTCCTACCAGTATCAGATTTTGGGTTTGCCATCAAATTTTTCTAGCTGTGAATGCATCCTCAATTGTTAATTTCAATGCTTTGTGCCTGGAAACTTTGGCATCTTTTCCTTTTAATGAAATGTGGCAGTCTGGTATTTCCTACTTCACCCATATCCTCCCCTTGACACTCACTCATAGGGTGTGCAGCAGCAGAACTTACAGCAAAACACATCACAAGAAGTTTGAGCATTAGCTTAGTGTGAGACACTTCGCCAGTTCTGCAGCTGCCCCAAGTACAATCACCAGAATCTCACTCACTTCATACAGTTTCTTGGCAGCCAGGACATGATCTTCGTAAGTATTTTCTATTTAGAACTTCTCATTGGTTTACTGAATTCTTATTTAGCTCCAAGCTCTGCTGCTGTTGTGATTGTTCTAGGACATGTCAGCCCCTGACAGCCAGAGGAATACTGTTGCACCTTACAGAGCACCTTACCTCCTCAGAAATGTTCCCTTCCCTCAGGGGAGACAACAGTACACTTCCAGCTAAACAGCTGTGCTGGTGGCAACACTGGTGTTTCTTCTAACAACTGGAACAGCCACACTGCTCACTATATTCATTAGCAGTAAAAAATATAACACCTCAACAGCAGCCAGCAGACAGTTGGCAGTACTATGACTATAGTGCACATTAAAATCCATGGCAGGTATTGATACTGCAGTTTAATTGTACAGGGTAATTCACAAGACATATCTGTAATTTAAGTCTACAAATTAATGCCTGGGATTTTTGACAAGGGCACAAACACAGTTTTATTGCAAAAAAACTGTCAGCATCTGTGTTCAGGTAAGTCTGATCTCCAAATACTTATCTGACAGAGTAAAAGCATAGGTGACAGGGCAAACAAATCTAATTGGAGGCAGGGAGGAAAAAAGCCACAAGCATACAAAGTACACATAAGGAAGATGGCAAATACTTTTTTCTTCATCTAGCTAGAACAAAAGGACCTGCTTTCCTCACTGTAAAACCAGGCAGCCCAAATACTAGGATTGCCTGTATTGCACATGGCTTGCACCACTATAATAGTTATAGCATACACGCACCCCTACCCCTGCATTGTCATCTCCTTGATTTCTTGCCACTATTTGCTCATGATCCTTCCATTGCAGCTATAAAGAACCTTTCCAAAGGAAGACTTTCTGTGCATGGAGGAACCTGTGAAATGATACTTGCACAGTTTCTTCTTTCTCCCTTCAAAAATCAGTAAGCACACATCTTCAAGTTAACATCCAAGACAAGTGCCTAACAGACTGTTAGCAGAGAGAGAAGGCCAAGAACATTTTCTGTGCACAGGTTCAGGACAATTGAAAGATTTTTTTCCAGGACTCTAAACTTCCCTGGAAAAGAAGCAGCCTTCGCTGTCTGACTCCAACAAGCTTCCAAGTTACTCTGAAGCTGTAACATGAAGTACATACACTACTTAATTGAGTTCTGGCTGCTGTTTACTTTTGTGCTCGAACAAAAAAAAAGAACAGCAAAACCTTATTCTTCTGATTTTCTTCTCTGTGAAGAGTTTACATGAGCCAAGTTCAAATGCAATGCCTGTGAGAGGCCATAGACCATCACTCCTAAATATCTCCCAGTGACCAAATGAGCAACAATATGACCACAAATTAGGGGAACTTCCTTTTGTTACTTTATGAGTTTCATCAGTAAGAAGATAGTGCTTAATTCTCCCAAGTCCACAGCTAGGTATCCAGTGAAAAAACAGCCTTTAAGGTAGAAGAGTATACTTTCAAACCAGAGGTAGAAGTGGGTAGAAAATTCAGGTGCCTATGACCCAGCAGAGGTGTCAGCTGTAGCCAGGAGCCATGTAGGCCAGGGAAACTGAATTACAATAGCAACTCAGAATGATTTAAAGTCTATTATTTTGACAATTAGCAAAATTCCACAATTTATATCAGTATTTCCTTTACTTCTCTCAGCATCCTACTAGCTGTGTTTTCACTTGTCCACATTTGTCACTAGTGAGAGAACAAACATACTTGCATGAAACAAAAACATTCTTGTTCACTGAAATGCTGAAGCAAAACATTAAATCAGTGTTAGCACTGGTCCATAATCCCAAACTGTATTTAGCAGAATTAAATCCCATTTATGGATTCAAATATGTGTAGTGTCAAGCAAACTAAAGAGCCAATTGCATCCCCAATGTCATTATCACAGTGACAGTACAATCTAAAACGCAGGAACGGTATCTCATTGATCAGCTAATCAGTCATGTTTCTAGCATTTTGGTTACCATGAATGAACTACTAAACAATCAAACCCTTAATTTTTTCTCTATTAATAATTCTTTATTACTATATGTCTGCAGGTTTACAGATTAAATTACTACTTCAGTCTTGTTCGAAAGAACAAGATTGTATATTTATAGCTATTATCCCATAAAATGATGAGCATAAATCTCATACTGGCTGCCAAGCAGTCACTAGCATTTCCATCTCCATCTCTAGCAGTATATCCAGAGACCAAGAGAACATCCAGAGATGCTGTTATTAGAAGCAATTTTAATTGCTTTTCCACCACAGCACAAGGAGAAACAAGGGGGCACAAAAAGTTACAGCACTCAATCTTTCAACCCTGGTTAGAATCAATCAGCAGCTGTGAATGCCTACTCTTTTAACAATATAGCCCAAAAGAAAAATAAGAAAGAAAACAAGAAAGAAAACATTAATCACTGTAAATCAATAGAGTAATGAAATTTTCTTGCATTGGAAATACGAAGGAGGGCACTTCATTTAATCATAATTTGCCACAGTTCAGACCCACTTTCTACCCTAATTTATGTGAACACATATAGAGAAAGAGCAGCTGTCCCCACTGGCATCACACACTCATTCATCTTATGATTTTTTTCCTTTTTTCTTTTTTAATGGATATATCTTTCTCTTCTCTCAAGGATACTTTCAAAGACAAAACCAAGGTACTTTAGGTAATAACTAGCGCTCACCATTAAGTCACTTGTTTCTCATACTAAAAAGTTATAAAATGTTTTTCACCTAATAAAAGCTGGTTTCTAACAGTAACCAGTTCTGCACAAACAATCAGATGCTTTTAGAAAACTGGAGTATAGCATTTTGTCCCCAGGCGTAGAGAAGAAAACAAAGAGAAAAGGGAAATCAGAGCAAGGCCTAAAGAAATGTTTCACTGGTAATCTTTCAGACAGCATTAGTGGTATTGATGAGAGAAGAGATCACAGATGCCTATTCCCTGTCTACTCCAAATACAGGACCATCATAAAGAACTTAGATAGAAAAAGTAAGTTCTACAGCCAAAACCACCAATATAACACTTTCTTGGTGCTTTTAAAAGGCTTCTAAGATGCAAGAGCTCTGTGCTGTATGTGTTGTGACACAGGGACAGTGCTTTTAGCCAAATTAAAGTGTCTCTGTTGAGGTGACCTATTCAGAGTAGAATGAGGATGCAGGAGTTTGGTATGTCTGGTTTGGGCTAAGGTTATTGTTGTAACGGACTTTGCTGAGTAACAAAAGTCAAAACCACTTTGTGTTTTAGAAGGCATTTGGCTACAAGTGAGCAATTGTGGTGGTTTAAAGCACCACAATATTAACAAGGGGAACTCTTAATAATGACGAGAAGAATGATAGAATGCGACAACAGCGAAAACACTTTATTTGTTTGGAGCTCAAAGGAAACACAGTTTAAGGGAACCCCAGACTCAACACAAAAAACAAGCACCCAACAAAACTACAAAAAGGAAAACAAAGAAAAAAGGAATAAGGGAACTGCTTTCAAA
>VXBA01002688.1:53006-65564 GCA_013399895.1 Serilophus lunatus
ACACAAAAAACAGGAAACAGCGCAGCTCATTTCCATCTAAAAACCCACAACAAATAACAACAACCACCAAAGAGGAGGAGAGGAAGGGGAAAGGTAGCACATGAAGATGACGGGGTGGATGCCTCTATTTTTCTGACCCTAACAGGCTCCTCAGGGACGCAGTTCCAGCACCAAGCCTGACAGGGTTCAAGAAGTGTTTGGATCATACTCTCAAGCACGTGGTGTGACTCTTGGGGATGGTCCTGTGCAGGGTCAGGGGTTGGAGTCAGTGATCCTTGTGGGTCCCCTCCAACCCACAGATTCTATAGCTCTGTGTTCTGGCTTAAAGGGGATCTTTGTCTATTTTCTGGTGACTGCTTCAGAATGTAAAGGGAAAACATCTATAAGAGTCATAAAATACAGCCATCTTTAGCACTACATAATTAGAAAAGTTATTTAAAAAAATAATCACCACAACAGCTCTTAAAACACACCTAAATAGTGCATTAATTTCTTACACCTCAACCTTCAAATACAGGCTCTCTTCTATTGCACTTGGAGGTTTGTTTTTTTTAACCAAATGACAAATGTCTGTGCTTATTAAGCCATGTCTAGGATGTTCTTTTAATATCTGAACTGATTTTCTGATCTCATTGTCAAACTCTGACAGAGCTGTGAAAAACCTACTCCAATACCTCCAACAGGCAGTAGGTTTAACTGAATATTATTAGAAGTAGTCTTAGTCCCACAGGTAGAAAGCCACACTGTTTACCACTTGTTTTGGTTGCTTGCTAGCAGCCTCTACCTCCTAGGAGCGCATAAACATATTTTACTCGATTAGTTCAAAAAAACACCAGCTCTCATTCAGAAATAGAGTCATGCATTCATCACAGTGCTCCAAGATTATATCAGGCTACAACATTTGCATTGGAATAGCATGCAGTTCCAATTCACCAGGTCCCATGACTTTTTTTTTCCCCTAGGTCAATGATTTACAACTTTTCCACAGAGTAATTTTATTACTGAAAAAAATGTCTCACTATGGTCTGAGACTACAACTGTCTCTTGTATTCTCTGTCAGGCAATAAGCCTACATGATTGAGTAAGCAAAGGGACAATTCTTTCCTAATTCTCATTCAATCAGTTAATTGCCCTACCTGAAGAGCACTTATTGTGAATTTATCACAATTATCTTCCTAGAAGTAGGTTTACAGAAAAACAGTAAGAACTTAAAAGTACAACAAAAACAATCTTGCTTGATATATATCAGCAATACATTTTTCAAACTCACACAAACCCTCAAGCCATACTGAATTTAGTATTTCACTGCAGAATCAATTAATTACATTGAGGACTTATGCTTATCTTGAACAATAACTTTATTAATTAAAAAAATATGACAGTCACTCCAAATATTTGGAAACAGCAAGCTAGATACTAGACATAACAAATCCTGACATTTCATCTGTCTTCAATCTTTTCCCCATCAGGAGAAACACCGTATAATGACTAGAAGGTCCTAGGCAAGCAACATCCCAAGTGACTAAAAATCACCCTGAAGAATTGCTGGCTGAAAGCTTGCACAATAGTGAGTATTTTTCATTATGTGCTCGTTGCTGAGATCGCATGGCTTTATCTGAAACCTTAGCTTCCATAGTGGCATTATCTTTTTCCCAGATCTGCACAGGAGATCTTGAGATGTTAAATTATGTAATTTCATATTACAAAGAAAGAGGAATAAACTCAGTCCAGACTAAAAATATATTTTTTGAAGTATCAGCATAGAGCAACACTTCCCCCTCTTGTTTGCATGCACCATCTAGCTCATCACATGCCCTGTAACAATAAAGCCATTTTTGTGATAAATTATTTTCAGTGCTCTATTTTATAATAAGGAAGGACTTTTACTTACAACTATATTAGACATATTGTGCCAAAACCAACATTTGCATGTTTGTATTCATAATAAATTGAACAAGTTCCTACTAGCATCTATAGTAGCTTGACCAATGAAAAATTAAATAAATAATAAGTGAGCTTACTTCAAAACAAAATTAGGTGCTGTTGTTCTAGAGAACTTCCAAGCTAAAAACAAGCACTGCTTCCACTACCACAGTGCCTAGTGGGGGAATCTCAGAGCTGAAACTTCAGCCTCCCTTGTGTGTTAATACCTCGTGCTTCTACTTGCCAAAACAAGGATGTGCTGTAAGCCTGTTTCAGGGAAAGAAAAAATAAACATCATGTTCCGGAAGAGGAGAGAGGGAATGAGGACAATAAAAAACCAGTTGCTACTATGCTGGAAACCAGGCTACAGACCTCCCAGAGTCCTTTGCATCTGAGAGGAGCAAGGCTGTTGTAAGGGAGGCAGGCTGAAGTACATTTCTTGGACCATGAGATCATCAGCAGGGCAAAGGCAAGGTTTTTAGGAGAAATGAGACAAACTGTATTGATCTGTTCTTGATGAAGATTTTGGCCCTGGGTTTCACCCAATTATGAGGGAGAAATTCACCTGTAGTACTTTCAAGTGGTAGTAAGGATGAATGATTCAATCCATTGGGGTGGAGTACTTAAAGCATTTTAAAGAAGACATGGTTACAATCTGCTTTTATTTCTTGAGCACATCTACAAATTTTGTGCCAAACAGTTCGAAAAAAAAAAAAATACATCCATAGAACTGATGCTTGCTAGAAACCCACCATACTCCAAAGATATACTTCTAGTTGGTGAAACAAATGGCAGTTCACAAAGGTATACTATATGTAAGGCATTCAGCTAGAAAAGGTTAAATAAACTAAAACTTAACTTCAATGTAGAAAATTTTATAATATCCTCTTTCATCTAGTTAATCACCAGAACTCGTGAAGTTCATGCATCTAATGCAGACACATGGGGACTTCCAGCCTATTTGCTAATACATCTAAAAACTAAGTATTTATTAAATATATTTTTATATATCACCTAAAGAGTAGGTAAATTAATATTAGTCATCTACAGCTTATCAAAAGTATTTGATTACAGAAAAGGTGTTTTTTCAAAATATCCTGAAAAAATATTTGGAAGCAGCCTCAAGGCAAATGACTATTTCCAATCAATCAGCTTATATGCAAGCCAGGAAAATTAAAAGACAAAAAAAAAAAAAAAAAGCCCAGTGATCATATGTTAAGTCTGTTATGATGTCCCCTTGCTAAATTTAGGCATACACTTACAGGGATAGATCACCACATCTAGAAAAGAAAAAGACTTCTGCAATTTGACATGACTCATGGCAATCTCATCCTCAGTTTCCCCACATACTATTTACATTTTCTCTCTTCCATCACATAAAAAAACCTAAACATGTAAATAAATTGTATGTCTTCTTTCAAGGTCAAATACCCATGCTGAACTGTGCTTTGTTGTTGTTGTTGTGATGCTGTAAGGGCCTCAGATAAAAAACTGAAAAACACAGAGTGAAGGGGAGAAGCAGCTTTACTGGTCAAAGGCCGATGATCCAAAAAGAGAAATCATAACAATCTTCCCATTTTTATAACATTCTGAGCACCCCTCCCCCATACTATCTAATTAAAATCCCGCTTACTTCTATGTTACCCCAACATTCAACAGAATTGTTCCTTATTACTTAACCCCACCTATGTCCAGCCCCTAGTAGGCCTGGAAGCCTAACTCCGTGTTTTGTCTTGTAACCCACTTATCTACACACAAGAATGCAAACACACAGGAACACAGGCTCTTCTAGCCTTTAATATTCCAAGTTATCCAGCTACCTAGCCAAAGTGAATTCTTTAAAATATTAAGCATACCCCTTAAGGCATCAGTTGTAAAACCCTTTCCTTCACTATTTTCTCATGATTTACCATAAAAAGTGTTATTTCTTTTTATTTAACTTCATAATGGCAAAGTAATATAGAATTGACAGCAGGGAAATATGAAGCTTAGCATAGAAAACTCCTTTCTGAAAGAGGACCTCAGAGTAACTTTCACAAACTTCAGCCAAATTCCTAAACTTAGGCAGAGAATTCAAACTATTTGCAACTTCTCTTGTCAAACTTGAAGTTTTATTGCATCTGCTCCAAGAATTTTAACAGGTGGAAAATTGACAGCATACAACATAAATTGAGCTGATATGTAATATTCTGAATTCGTGGGGGAACTAATTCTGAGGACTATTTAATTCCTTGTTCAAGGAAAAATCCCACTGAAGTCAGTGGGACTGCAAGGAATGAATTTAGCAACTATAACAAAGTGGTACAATAGCAGCTAGCCCCTGAGATAAAAAAAATTGTGTAGAATTGAGATAAAAAATATTGTGTAGAATTGCTCTTGCAACAAAAGCTGAAGTTATCCAAACCCTCACATGGGTTCAGATTTGACTTTAATTAGAAATGAACCAAGTTTCAAAACAGCTCTTGAGGTATATCAAATTTTAAAGCAATCCTAGGCTTATTTCTAAAAGCAACCTCCAAACACAATATATGGACTTGCATAACAATAATTTGGAGAAAATTGATGGCTTCTGCTTCCTTCAGCTGTTTCAAACAAACTGTACTTCATGAACACTGTTCAAAGGAAACAAACACATAAAAGTTGCTAGAATTTGCCAGCAGTGTTACAAGCATCTCGGAGGCAATGTGAGGTGCTTCAGACAAGAGCAAAGAGAGTGGCTCTTCAGTGGCATTTGAAGATATGGACTCTGATAGGTTCCGCTTCATTCAACAATGATGCTGTACCCAGTTAGGACAGTATAACATGAACATGGCACACGCCATCCATGTGATCTCTTAGACTATTTCCCTTCAGAAACCTTCCAGTAGATAACTGTGAAGAGCTTGTTCAAGGAATATTTAATCTAAAACCCCAGCATTTAGGCCATTGGCTTATATGTGGAGCATGAAAATGTTTACTCTCCTAGTAATGCTAGTAATCCCTCCTTTATTGGAGTATTTAGTTACAGTATGCCTGTTAACACTATTATATTACAAACTGTGTACAGAGTACTTTTTAGAGTTTGTTGCTTGGTTGTTTGTGGTTATGGGTGTTACTGAGAGCAGTATTTGCCTTTTCAGCAGCTAAAGTTACTGAAATCTAGTAAAGTCCTACTTCAATTTACAGAAGGAATGTTTTCTTGTAGCTATCACCTTTTCTCAGCTGTTGTTAACCTTTCCTATCTTTTCATGAATATTCTCTTCCATGTCATTTGATGGTTTTGCGATCACCTGAGTATTGCATTCCCGAAGGATATAGTAGAGGATGCAATATAGCATTACTGGGAAATTTCCTTTGTTCGTTATTCTAATCTTCTTGTATATTCATCTTTCATCTGCTTTGTTTCACACTCTGATACAATTATTCCAGGAAAAAAGAAGAAAAGAAAAGAAAAGAAAAGAAAAGAAAAGAAAAGAAAAGAAAAGGAAAGGAAAGGAAAGGAAAGGAAAGGAAAGGAAAGGAAAGGAAAGGAAAGGAAAGGAAAGGAAAGGAAAGGAAAGGAAAGGAAAGGAAAGGAAAGGAAAGGAAAGGAAAGGCAGAAAAAAACAACGCAAAACCCCCATAGCCATTTAAAAATACAGTCATTCTAAAAAACTGACCTTAGATGCNAGGAAAGGAAAGGAAAGGAAGAAAAGAACAACGCAAAACCCCCATAGCCATTTAAAAATACAGTCATTCTAAAAAACTGACCTTAGATGCGCTATTTACCTTTTTCTAATTTCTGAAGTTTTAGACAGTATCTGACACATAATAATACTGTGTTCCTCTTATTAGGACAAATGTCATCAGTAACCCTTCGCTGTGAAGGACGACGTGGGGTTCATGCAGTGCCCCTCTGTGCCTCAGTTTGTGGCCTTATGAAAAAACTGCCCAGCACTGAAGTAACAACACCTGACTTGCCTTGATAAGGAACAACACTCTTCCTCCTCCACATTATTCTTCCACACATTAAGTTTCCCTGAAAGCATGTATAAGCTTTGCCATGTAAAAGCCTTGCAGGTTGATTACAACAGACTCTCTGGGGTAGTAAATACCAGTTTCTCAAAATAACCTTGTTTTCTGACACCAAAACAAGAGAAATTCCATTAGAAGACTTACTTTATCATGAAAAAAGAAAATAAGGACCATTCTTTTAAGAAGGTATTTCAGTAGACCAGGACCAGATCATCAGGCTTACAGAACTGACTCCTGCCTTTGGAAGCCAGCAGAGATGGACGGGTTAGACCCGAATGGAACACACTACCTGATTTTCTTGCAAATTTTGTCACTACCTTATTCCCCGGGCAAATTTTTTCACATCATCTGCATTGCTCTTCATGGAGAAGAAACATTATTTATTTTCCTCAGCCTCAAAGTTGCAGTAAAAGCCTGGAGCAGAACATTTTCCTCCATTTCTCTATTCATCAGTGTAAATAATTATTACTGAACCTGCAACAAAATAGCACATCTCTGTTCTGTTACTAGAAGAGTAAGTTATCTGTCACATTTCTCAGCTTAGTCAAACATCTTCTGGAATACGAGATCCTCTGTATCTATGTGTTTTAATTGCATTAGTTTCAGCTGTGCTACTGCAAAATCCATTAATTCAATCAAAAGACAATATTTAAAACTAGGAAAGGCTGAGCTAAAATTTTTGTACTGACTGAGCATAGTGCAGTTAAACATATTCCCAGGAATTGAGAGCTCGTGGTGTATGTGAACTGTAGCAATTGTTCAACCCTAAAAAGATAATTGGTACAGGGAATAAAAGGTTTTTCACTTCAGATATATGATAACATAAAAGAGTTTGTGCTGGAACTTCTGAGAAACTGTTAGAATCTAAGAAATATCACCATTTCTTTAAAATGTGTGAAAAACCTCCTCCTTTTTGCTTCTGAGACAACATTATGTTTCAGCAGGGACAAAAACCTGAAAGTACTGAAATTGGATCAACATAATTTCTTACAGGAAGCTTTGTTTTTATCTCTGAGAAATTAGTATTTTTCTATGAAACTACTTAAAATAAAGCATCCCTTTCCCTGAGACTGAGCGCATTGGGTTTAGTTTAACTGGGGCGGACATACTTCTTGTGTCACTATCTGTTTTTGAAATGAAGGGAAGAGGAAAACAATTTCCATCTTACATACTGTTTAATCCTCCAGATCTTAGAGGAGAGCTTTGACATCTGCATACACATATTCAAAGGGCAGTTTTTTCTAAGCCAAACTACCAAAAAGCCACCACGTGATTTTGGTGGTTTTGCATAAGTACTACATTTACTTTATGTTGAGAGTTATAGCAAACAGAAGAAGACCCCAGTTACATCCAGCCCTCATAATAGTGTGCACATTTTCATTGGTCCTGCCACACCTAAACAGATCTGAAACATGGGATATCCTCCAGCAAAAGTGGAATCAAGGCTATGGTTTTTTAAAAAAACATAGGTGTCAGAAGCTGTGAAACATTTCCACCATAGAGCAGTGCAGTGTGCAAGATACAGAAGTCTAGTCTAAAGTCTGTACTATTAATTAGGTCTGGCAATGACTCCACCAGGTGGTTCCATTGCAGCATATGCTATAAACAAACTCAAAAGATTCTTAATTCCCAGAGTGGAAATACCCAGCACATTCAGTATGTGCTATTTGTGATTATTTCACTTTGCTATAACATGTCTCAGGGAAGCATCAATCAGAATACCCATAAACTTCTGAAAAGCTGCAGTCTAACCACAATTGTTATAAAGACCTAACTCAAAGTATCTGGGGAGAAACACAGCCAAACCTCACTGCTAACCACCAGCACACTTCTTAAATTCTCATGAGCTGACACAGATTAGGAATACAGAAAATCATATTTAACTCTCCCAAGAACAGGAATTCTAAAATAACAAGGAAGAAGATGAAAGTAGGAAAGGAATTGCTATTAATGGGCAGGTTCAGAAACTCTCTCGCATTAGAATAGCCTTCCCTTCATTAGTTTCCCGCTACTTCAGATCACCTGCAAGTTTTGTCATAAACCTTCTTTTAGGAAAAATTTGTGTAAAAGCTGTCTCTTTACTGATTTTTAGCACTTGCTTCTTCCAGACCAGTTGATTTGGCTTTTTTCCAAGGAGATCTTTAAAAAGCTGGCGTGACAGATCAGTTTATCAAACCAATGCTAACTTTTATTTTACAATTACGATCAAGGAAGCCCAAGGCCAAAAGTCAACTTTGTCCATGAAGAAAGGCTGAAAGAGTTGGTGCTGTTCAATCTGGAGAAAAGAAGGATCTCAGAAGACCCTATTGCAGCCTGCAAGTACCTGAAGTGGGCCTACAAGAGAGGGACTTTTTGTAAGGGCTTGTACTGATAGGACAAGGGATAATGGCTTTAAAATGAAAGAGAGTAGGACTAGATTATATATTTGTAAGAAATTCTTTACTGTGAGGGCAGTGAGACCCTGAAAGAGGTTGCCCAGAGAGGTTGTGGATGTCCCATCTCAAGTGTTCAAGGCCAGGTTGGATAGGGCTCTTAGCAACCTGTTCGAGTGGAAAGCACAGCTTCCCATGGCAGACGGATGGAACTAGATGATCTTTAAAGGTCCATTCCAACCCAAAGCATTCTATGACTTAGAAAGCTCCATGTTAAAGCTTCAGGAAGAAAGGATGAACCCTCCATGCTACTGTTAAAGCCTTACAAGGTTAATAGACGCTGATTCAGAAATCTCTCCCAGGACTCTGTTTAGAGTCTCCTTCTCACCTAGCCAAGAGCTGATTATTTCTTTCTTTCTGCAAGCTTTATCCATGCATTGTGCTTTCCACCAAACCAGCAGAAGAGCTCTGAAGGGTAAAACAGGCTCTTTATTCCACAGCTGCTTGTGGGTGTTTTTCTACATTTTCACTCTGTGAGCAGAATCGAGAAGGGGAGTTGCAGATTTGTAAATAATCTTATTCATTAAAGGTGCATTTTTCTGTAGGGAAGAACAAAAAAGTGTCTGATGTCAGAAAAGACTTCCATAATTGCTCCTAGATCATCCAGCCCTAATCTATCTTCTCAGTGGTTGCAATTTCCAGCCAAATTACCCCAGGAAAATGCGCAATCATCGGGAATGCGGTGACCCAGATGGGAGAGTTTGGAACACACAGCACAATCCTCTCATATATTGCTATCTACTTTGAGACAAGTGTGGCAGGACATTCCCAACTGGAATTTAATCAAGACAACACTCTTTTTACAAATGTATCAGTGGTGGGCTCAGAGGGGCCCAGATGCTGAAACCAGTGTGGCTTCAATCCAAATTAACATCCTGATGTTGAGGCAACAACCAGAGTCAGCTGACTGACAGCCAATCACTTTCTATTATAAAAGTTCAGTCCACTTTCATATGGGCAGGTTCTTCTAACATAACCCTTCTTGAGTGTAAGAACAGACATTCCTCCCTCGGGTGAGAACAACCCTCAAAGATACCCCTCAAGGTCAAGAGAAAAATCTCCTCATGAGCACTTTTCTGAGTGAGTTACATCAAATATCTACTTAATAATTATTTCTTTTTGCTCGCTTTAATACAATTGACTCATTATAGTGCATTAGCCTATCTTACACTATATTGCTAAGTGTTAGACAGAAGATCTTAATTACAATTATTTGCTACACAATATCAAACTGATTATTTGCAATAATAAATGACTCATTTTAAATAAATATTCTCAGTCCACCATCATTAAAATCTATGGGATGAAAGTGGTCCGATCATGTCTACAATTCCTTAAAACCCAGCTCTACACCACAAAAGATTAATCTTTATCTGTGTTTATGAGGCTGTCTTTAAGGGAGTGGCTAAACAAAGTAAGAGTTGTCTAAAACCCATCATAGTCATAGTTTGTACAGAGCAACAACAAGATCTTTCTTTTATGTTCCTTTTATGTCTCCCAGTGAGATATTTTGGATTTAAATATCAGGCACAGATCCACATTGCAGGGGAGACTGAAACATGAAAATGATAAATGAGGCAGAAACCTCATGTCAGAGATTAAACTCTTGCTCATTACAACTGAAACACATACAGATTTCCCAGACTTCTAGACCTGTACAAAAAAGAAATTTCACACATTCCTGAACCTCTTACAATAGAGCAGAAATACCACTGAGGATACCAAAACTGAAAGATAATGCATCTTCATAGTTAACTGTTATGCACATGCCATGTTATATAGCTATGGATGAAAGTGGTTGAAATCCCTCTGGAAATTATGCTGGCATTGAAATAATTCCTTTCATCGTCAGTTTCCCTATAGACCTCAATCAAATTGTTCCATCAAGAAGTACTGTACATGAAACATTTCTCTGTCACTTTGCTACTAAGCCTGAACAAATATTTATGGAACAACTTACATTTTTAGCTAGTAAAAAAAAATTCCAGAAATAAACCACATAGAAAGCTACTTGGCATTTAAAACACAAAATTTATGTGTTATGCAAGAAACTGTCTTTAGTCTTGCAAGACCACAGCTATCATAAAATTTTCTTCTATTATGTAAAAAGTTTCTGTATGAAGAGGGTATTAAGCACACAAAGTACCCTACAAACAATTTGAGTATCTGCAGGGGCAAACACAATACTTTAAGGGGATTATTTTAAAAATATTTATATGGAAATTAATTTTAATTCAGAATTGGCTGCATTCTTAGTCATAAATCGATAGCTATGTCACAGTTAACCTGTGACTAAAACTCTAAGCTTTAAAAGGCAGAAAATATTTAAATTATGAGATCAAAGGACACACTTTATCATTAGTACCTAAACCCATCCATTTGTATTCTGAACGAGTACTCAAATTTCATAAAAGTGCCTTGGTTTAAAAACAAGGAAGCACATTAAATACAGCAACTAGACCAGAAGGTATGCAGCAAATTTACCTAAGTAACAAGCAGATAGATGCCAAGTGTTACCGTGTGTAGGTTTATGTGATGACTGGAAGGGATGGTGGCACTAAATTAATTTAGGAATAAAATCAATGTAGCTGGGGAGTGAAATCTCAGATTTGAACAGAAGTAATGCTGTTGTTTCCTCATTTCCAAACAATAACAAAATGGACAGGCACAAGAAATATTATCAGTGGGCCAAAGTAACCTGTACAAGAAGCGGAAGAAGACACAATACAGATGCCGATATCACAGGTGGGCTTTTTATTTTACAGGAACAAACTCACACTATGGGAGAACTTCCATATCGACTTTCTTAGAGCAACAGGAGTGCCAGAGTATGAAATGCATCAAATACCTCTGTGAAGGATCTGGCCCTAATTTTTCAGCCTGTTTACATTATGCACATATTAAACACAATACAAGATAGAACAACAACTGTTATGTTGACAGTAAGGCCTATAGCTTTCTGGTTTGCCTGGAGAACATCATAGATCTTCTCAAAGTAAAGTTTTAGGTAAAAAATTACCTGAATATTAGGCTACAGTAAAAGCAAGCTAAAATAATTCTACTAAATGGAAAATAATGTAATTTTATCTGGCACTCACTTTTTACTAAGGACACCATGATCAAGATTCTATTTCTAATCTCCCTAGGACTAGAACATGAGTTTATTACAGTTCTGTGTTGTTCCAGCAGCCCTTTACTATTCCAGAACTATCTTGTATCACAGATGTGCATTTCCTTCTTGCTCTGCTATAAAAAGAAAACAAAAAAAGAAACAAACTTCTTTCAACTAGGAAAAAAATCCTTTCTACATGACAGAACTCTAGTTGAAACATATGTTTCATTTGATTTTACCTATATAAACTTATACAATCGCACATTGCATCTGGCATTACTACCTGTGAGTTCAGTTTTCAGCTTCCAAGTATGTTTCAGTAGCCTTGCTATCAGTGAAATAATAATAGAATATAATTTTTTCCACATTTTTTTGACCACATTCAGAAGATCGAGAAGTTGATTTGAGCTTGAGAGACACTAAAGTTTCCATTTAATTTTGTTAAAATCTAATTACATTACTAATGGAAAGTCACACTAAAATAAGGGATAACACACTGGGACAAACTTGAATAAGAGGAAGTGGAAAAAAAATTATTTTTGTACAATTTCCTTTCTTATTTTTGTCTGTTAATTATAGAATGCTTTGTGAAAAACACCTTGTCTCTCCTAGACAAGATATTACCTTATATGCACATAGAATTACACACACAGAATTAACAAGGTTGGAAAAGACCGTCGAGATCATCAAGTCCAACCTTTTACCTAACTTAACAACCTATCATAACACCAATCCATCATCTAAACCAGGGGTCCTCAAACCATGGTCCATGGGCCAGATATGGGCCCCAGAGTCCTCAATCTGGCCCACCGGTATTTACAGAACCCCCCTGTCTCTGTCCTGCCTGGGGAGGGGGCCAGCATGGGGTCCCATGGTCCTGACGCGAGCAGCACCCCCGGGAGCGTGGCCACAGGGGCACCCCGGCGGCCCCCCTCGCATCCCAGGGGTCCCTCCTGTGGGGGATCCCTGTGGGCGGCAGCAGCAGTCGCTCCGGGGCGTACCCAGAGTGCCTGGGGCCAGTGAGGTGATGGCTGAGCACAGAGGACTTCCAGGCTCTTCGTCTTCCTGTCTGGCAGCCGAGCACACGGTCCCCCCTCT
>VXBA01002690.1:15195-33363 GCA_013399895.1 Serilophus lunatus
CCCCCCCCCCTTTTCAACCCACTACAGAGTGCTATAGACTGATACCACTACCAAGAGAAAATTCCCTGCTCATGTGCTCAACACAGTTGTAAGCTACAGCTGTTGCTCTCTTCCTTGCTGCTGGAATGAAGACTAGAATACTGGGACAAGAGAGAGGTTGCATTTCAGCTACAAAAGTCAGGACATATGTGGGATTGTATGTGCTTCAAAACAATTTCTAGGTTATTTTCCCGTTTTACATAGGACTACCACTGCAAAATACCCACTCCAGCTAGTTTTGGCATCATGTTCTCCAGATCTTCCCAGCTCATCTACTCCTGGCTGATGTGTAGGTGAGGGGGTGGGGTGTGGGGTGTGTGTGTATGTTAGAAAGGCTTGGTTCAAAATGGCTATCTCTTGGGTGGTGGTGGATTTCTGTGGGCTTTTCTTCAGGCACTGTAACTGCCTGCTGGCCCTCCCTGGACAGCATGAGAGCTGGGTGGTCCCTTGGAGCACCCTTTGCTCTAGTGTTGGGAATATTTGCCAGGAGGGTGTGCGTGTATGGTTCCCCTCCCCAAGCAGAGCCCAGGGTCCATTCCCTGGCTCCACTTCCCAGCCTGCATCAGAGTTCGTACTGCAGCATCTCAATAGGCATACTCATCGAAGTCCTTTGAAGGTCATGAAGACTGGCTTTTGGAAGCCAGAAACATCAGGAAATTGCTGCTGCTCCTCATATCGTCAAGTGACGATAAAAGCTTGGAAGGATTGGATTTCCCTTGAAGAGTTCACAGAATCACAGAGTGAATTAGGCTGGAAAAGACCTCTGAGATCATTGAGTCCAACCTATGACCAAACACCATCTTGTCAACCAGACCATGGCATTAAGTGCCACATCCACTGAATCTTTCCTTAAACACCTCTAGGGACAGTGATTCCATCACCTCCCTGGGCAGTCCATTTCAATGTCTAATCACCCTTTCAGTGAAGAAATTCTTCCTAATGTTTGACCTGAACCTTCTCTGGTACAGCTTGAGACTACTGAGTTCATGAGCTGCTCTGAAGACAGGAGGAAAAGAAAAAGATGAACATGGTGAGATATGTTTTTTGAAGTTCTCTCCTTTCACCAAGCAAATTTAGATGTGATGAATCAGCCCTTTTCTTCCTTTTAATAGCCCTGACACAACATGCCTAAAGTTTCAGTGAGGTAGACTGGATTCCGTCCTCTGCCTCTGTGTAAACACTTGCTGGCTGAGACCTGTTACTCACTGCCACTGATCACATGAGAAAGAAACCAAAGTCTGTAAGGGTTCACAGGATGGAGTCATTAGAGTGGGAGTGAGTGTGGGTTACACAAACTTGTGTTCTTCCCATGAAAATGACATGGATAGATTAAGTATTGCAATTTACTGTAGATCTGCCATGTTAGCTTATTGTGTATCTACAACATCAGTCAAGCTGTTATAGTTTTATTGATCCAGATTATTTTTTCTCCATTCATTTGAGGATTAAAGAGAAAAGGCTTGGACTATGAGATGATTAATCACAGGTTAAATGTTTGCAGTTTGAATGCATATATAGGAGTAAAGAAATTCTGTCTTAATCCCAGTGCAGGATTTCAGTTTGAATAGAGCTTTTTGTATGTCATTGTTTCCACCTGATCCCAGTTAAAAGTGGAAAACTTAGGGGGTTTTTTGTCTGAAGTTGATAATGTTTTTCTAATTACAATATCCCAACACTGGGTACATATAGTGATAATGTACCTTAGTACATCCTTCCTTAGCTGGAAGATTGAACATACCTGGAGTATTTTCCGGAATTGGAAAGAATATATCTTAAATCATTAATTAAGTGAAAGAAAATGGAAAAGACAGTTTGTTTAACATCCTCCTTTACTGAAATGCTCTCTTTACTGCAGTGTTTTTAATTTCACAAGGAGCCTAGATGTTGCATGACTTTTGATGATGCCTGCTTTGATTTGGGTGGGTTTGCTCTTGGGAAATATAATTACATATCTGATATGGATCTGTTCAAACAAGATAATTCATAGTCTGCTTAAGATCCTGCAAAGCAGCCAAATAAAAAGATGTCTAAAATTACCCTTTCCTTTTTCTTATCAAGGCATAATAATGTGCAAATTGTTTTGTATACAGACCATTGTCTTCTTCCTTCTGAAGAACCGGATGGTGTATTATAAGAAAATCTTACTTGACAGTCACGGTGGTTTATGCACCATGTTTTAGAAAGCTGCAAAGCTTTCTTCCTTAACTGTGAAAACACTGGAAAAATTAAGGCTCATGATAGTTTTGTTTTGGATACAGATAAACATTAAAAGTACTTTAAGACTGTTTTAAAAAAAGTCTTTAATGTTCTTGCTGATAAGAACTTTTCATTCTTATTTGAATATTGGCCAAATAGTGATTTTCTTACTCACACAGTAACCATATTTTCCCCTCATCATTTGGCTTACTAATATCTACATGATTACTCATGGTGTAAAGCTTTACTCAGTGCATAGGCACCTCAATCCTGCCTGTGGTGTTTATATAGTTTCACACTGTGAGGTCTTTATCTACTGAGGTTTCTTCTCTCTCATTTCTCTCTCTCTCTTGGCTGTGGGAACATGTACATATAGCTGGGGACATTTGAGCAGGTGGAAGCCTGAAATTTGTGTGATTAGCATGGCGTTTGTCAGATTTTGTCTTTGATCCCTTTGTCATTTAAAAGTAGCAAATGCACTGATACTCCTTAGAGGGGAATGGGAATCATTTGAATTTGCTCTTAAGTTAATAAACCCCAATTTCAGTCAAATTAAAAAAGAAGGTCTATTTTAATTTATTTGTTATGACAGGTGGGTTTCTAACTGTAAAACAAATGAGTGCTCGGTATGTTGGATTTACGCAGATGATTGACACCGTGCAGTGTTTGCTCTGAACTTAGAGACTCAACTAAGATTTCTGTCCACAGGGACCCTATGGCACCTGCCACAGAGCAGCCCCTGCTGTTTTGTTGATCTCATCAGCCTCTGCTTACCCTTAATCTACAGTGTGGCTTAACAACAAGTCAGTCACAGAAGCACCTTGACAGATGTTTTCTTTTGGCGCAAATTCCCATGAGGATAGTTTCAGGCAGCTGCTTTAGACCTGGTGAGCCAAACGATCTGAGTACCTCGTCCCCTCACCTACTTCCTTCATTGTGAACTTCCTCTTAGCTCCCTGCTTCACCATTCAGCTCTTCCAGTAACAATGTCTCTGGGTGATGCCAACAACGCAGAACTCATACATTTTCCCAGTTTGCTGCTGCTGTTTAGTAGGCTGCCATCAGGATTCTTTAACATACAAGTCACATTCTGGTGTCCCATATGTTCTCCATCTCCTGGAGATGGAGCAGCTATATAAACACCATGCAGTTGTTCCTGAGGAAGGGCTGACAGATTGAAAATTCTGAAGATAAACGAGTCAAGGACTCCTTGCTCTCCAGCAGGGTCAACCAACTGCTTGAAGGCTGCATACTTTCAGCGCTGTCTTCACTTTGGGACAGACACGGTGTCAATCAGTTGAGGTAGTTTTCTGTTGCATGCATACCTGCCATTACCAGCAATAATGGGATTTATTCTAGTTTCAGGTACTCCTTTGTTCTGAGAAGGAGCTGCTTGATGTTCACTAACATCCCAAGGAAAACTATTAGTGTCAGATCTTAGGAGCAGAGTTTGATGGTTTGTTAAACAGAAAGATACACAGTGAAAGCTGACCTTCAGGCACGACAGGGGGCAGTTTTGCAGTGCCACTGCAATTTGCACAGTGAGGTGTGATCGTGATTGTCTTTCTTGGGTGTATGAGTGAACCCTGACCTTGGAGCATGTCTGCCTTGGATGTTTTACCCTCTCCTTTCCACCTCTGCCTTTTCCTTCTTAGCTGACTGACAAGAAGGAGGAGAGACCCCAGCATTAATATTGGTTAGGGGATGAAGGGACTGATGGCTGTCCTGCAGAGCAGGGCTTGGGGGTACTTGTGGCTGAAAAGCTGGACATGACCCACTGCAAAGTTATGCCACCCAAGGAGGAAACCATGTCTTGGGCTGCATCAAAAGCAGGTTGAGGGAGCAGCAGGTTGAGGGAGGTGATTCTTCCCCTCTACTCCATTCTCATGAGATACCACTTGGGGTACTGGATCTAGCTCTGGGGTCACCAGCACAGGAAGGATATTGATCTACTGGAGAAAGTCCAGAGGAGAGCCACCAAGATCATTAAAGGGATGGGACACCTCCCTTATGAGAGTGTTGAAGCTGTTCAGCCTAGAGAAGAGAAGGCAACAAGGACACCTTATTTCAGACTTTCAGTACTGAAAGGGTATTATGTTAAAGACAGAACAGACTATTTAGCAGGTCCTATATTGATATGACAAGGAATAATGCCTTTAAACTAAAAGACGTTACGAAATATATTCAGACTAAATATAAGGAAGAATTTTTTCATGATGAGTGTGGTGAAACACTGGCTCATGTTGCCAAAAGAGGTGGTGAATGCCCCATCATTGAAAACATTAAAGATCCAATTGGATGGAGCTCTAAGCAACCTGATATAGCTGAAGATGTCACTGCTCGTTGCAGGGGAGTTGAACCACATTACCCCATGATTCTGTTTCCAAAGAGGCCAGTGCTTGTGTAAGTGCCTGCTATATACCTGTATTTCATGTTGGACACAGACAACTTGGAGGTCCACACAAGACATTAAGAGGAAGAGTCCTGTCTTATTCATGTATATATCTTTATCTGTTTCAAGAGTCATCAGTGGAAGAAAGAAGGGTACCTAAAGAGGACAGGTGAGACTCACAAAATCAAGACTTGATGTGAATGAATGCTCCCAAAAGGAGATTAGGGACTCAGTTTAATATGGCTGAAATGGGCAAACATCTTGAGGAGCAGGAGTACTATCCTCCTTGCCCATCTTCACTATGCACAGAAAAATTTCCAGTCTATTTAGGAAAAAAATTATGCACTTAGGGTACTGTATACACTGGGAGCAGTGTCACCTTGCAGGACTTTGATTCTTCCCAGGTGCTACATAGTGAACCTGTATGGGGAACATACCTGCTAGTGACACATAGGCACATCATTCCTGCAATGAGAACCTGGGAACTAGGCATTTCTGGCCTTCTCATAGCCCCTGTATCACTGTGGCAGCTGCATCATCTAAATGTAGATAAATACTGACTTGTTCTCAGAAGAATGGTAGTTTCACATGATTTTCCAACCCTGCATTAACAAGCAACCTGCAATCCAGTTAGGCAAACTGTCACTAGTGCCAGCCAAATAATTTATAGGGCAACAGCATGTAACAGATTTTAACATAACAAAATTCTTTACCCAAGATCAACAATGTAATTTATATACAGATCTTTATAAAAGCATGTGAGATGTATCTGACCATCTAGGTTGCCTTACGATTTTCTGATACTATTGGATTACTCTTAGGAAGGAAATATAATGCTTTCTATTTGGTTGGATATTTGGCCCCTTCTCTCATTAAAAAAGCACTTCCAAGTCTAAAATGAAGACTTAACACAAAAACAGTTCCTGAATGAAATACATAATTATGCAGTTCTATGAAACAAGAATGATTAGTGCTTGTAACTGCTTTTTGTTTTTGTTTGTCCATATTATATTGTATTATCTTGTCTGCAATACATGGAGAAATTATCTGGTTTAAATACATCTCTTAGGATATCAATTGTCTCTGCTGGTTGAGAAGAGTATCTTGAAGTCTTCATCAAGCTATATTCCAATTGGGTTCAAAAACATCTGGCTGAAATTTTCTTGTGATATTTGGTTGCATGTTTTTCAGAGGATATGTGCAAACCATCTAAGATAGGCTCCTTATTTTCCTAAGTCTCAGCTAGGAGGGAGACACTTAGCTACTGTGGAGCGTGAAAGCCTAACTCAGCAATTCTGAGTAGCCTGCAACCTGATCCTCTCTCCCAGTTGGTAAAAGCAGAAGCCTAGGAGGCAATTAAATAAAATTTTTAACAATTTTACAGATAATAGCCTGGCAATGTGTCCACCCCTTGTAAAACAACTTGCACAGCTGAAGGCAGATTTCTGCAGTTTCCAGTAACATGGAAAACTGTATAATTTCGGGTTATGCCATGACCAGCAACTCAGGGTGTAATTCAGAGCCAGTAACAGCTCCTGGCTATGCAGAGAATGAAAAGCCTACCAAGGAGTTATCTCTATTGCATGACCCAGGATATGCATGCTGTGTGAAATGTGGTAATAAGCCTAACAAGCTCCTTCGATAAAACTGTATTTGTTTGAATTTAGCACCTCTTTCAAATATGCCCCTTTGCCCTCTGAAGTCAATTTTGAGAGTGTTCACAGTTTATAATCTTAATGTGCTGTTCTCTGGTCTCCAAGTGTGTGCCTCTGTGCTGGCCTGTTGTAAAATATCCTGAAAGACAAATATGAAACATTACATCCCAGTAAGATTAACTGAAAAAGTGTGATTAAGGTCCTAGAAATCACTCCAGGAGACCTGAGTGGAACATCTGACAAAATATTACAAAAAGTACGTGTTTTTTTCCAGGAAGCACAACTAAAGAATCTAGGTCAGATTACTGAACTGGATAACAGTGATTCCTCAGACTTGGACAGTCTTGTTGAGACATGATAAAAACAAGAGCAAATGTATTAACCTTGAAACTAGGATGCTCTATGGATGAATGCAACACTGGTTTAAGAGGGATTGCTCTATGTACATGTGAATATGCACTATGTTGGTTAGTATTAATGGGAGATGGCTGAAAAAGCTCCTTAGGCTCACGGTATATCAGCAGCCTACATTCCCACTTCTGCAGGTAAAGAAAAAAATGGCTCATACCATGTCTGAAACTATGTGGAGGGATACGGTTTTGGCTTTAACTCATCTGAACTCTGCGGGTTCCAAGGACCCAAATGTAAGCAAACTTCATGAAAGTGTCCATTATTGGTATGTGGCTTTGACATTTTCTTGAGCCTAGAGACTCCAACTTGGAATGGTTAATTGACATCTTAGTTGCCAAAGAATCTCAAAGCAGCATGCTGACTATATCAGAAATCAGCCATTAAAAGGACATTGATGTCAGAAGAGGAACAGCTAAATTTCATAGAAAGCAGAAAATGAATAGATGATACTCCGGTGGCAGAAAAGAAGAAATTGTCTTAAAAGGTGTTAAAAAAAGTCTTGTTCATAGGAAAAGAGAGGACTGTGAGAAAGGCATCAGACAACTCAGAAGAAAAGGGATCTTTCAAGCCACATAAAAAAAGGTTGTCTTTTCCCCTTTGTACTCATAATTGAGGGAGGCATCTGACAACATAAAATCTGCCTGAGAATCCCAGCCAGGAAAATGGGAGACAGCCAAAAAATTCTAAAATGCTGTCTTTTAATAAACTGAAAGAAGTTTAAGTCAGGAGAACTTTGATTTTACTTGTGGAAAAATTATAAACAGCAGAGGCTCAACCACCATATTCACTGTACATTGTTGCTCAGCTTCTACTTGGCAGTTAGTCAAGGCCACAGCAGAAAGAAGGAAAATGCCTGATTTCTAAGTATGTTCAGCCTAATGTAGTTTATATTATTTAAAGCTCACTGTGCCTACCATGGAGTGCAGCTAGCCGGTGTCAACAGGAATTTCTAAGGGGACAATATGCAGAAGGGGTTTGGGGACTGGTTGGGGGCACAAGCCCAAAAGAAAGGCTCTGCTAAAGAGTGATCAACTGGACACATTTCTGCTTGTAGACATTGGTAAGACTCCACCCACTGTCACTGCTTTACCACTCTGTGGCTGCAGATGCATATTATGCAGAGTTGTATCTGGTGTCTAGAGGGAAATAAAAATCAGATAAAGCTACATGCCACCAGAAGAAGCTTTTGCTAACGTGGCAGTGCTCATCAAGAAGGGCTCGTGAGTTTGTATTTGGTAAATAGAAGTGTGTTGCTTATCTAAGCTAGTAAAAGGTAAAGGCAGACATTGCCATATTGGAAGATACACTTTAGAGTGGCAAGATGGGATGGTTTGTTTGTGAGACAGATGCATGCAGCACAGACATAAATTATTTCCCCTGATAAATTGCACCTGTACTAAGAGAGATTCTAAAGAAGTGTTTTCTAGTCTGCAGTTAGACTGAAAGGTGTCATCCAGGATGAAGGACTTGTTAAATGCTGCCAGTGACTACAGAACTGAAGACTTTTGCCTCATAGAAGCAGGGGTGGTCTTCTATCACAGATTCATTCCCTACCTGGAAATTCTAGTAGTTTTTAAATGTTTTCCTGGTGTTTATAATTCCTAGAGTTTCACCTGTGAGTGGGCACCTCCCCCAGGGGTTTCTGTGCTGCCCCATGTCTAAGCTTCACCAGCTCCAGCAACAGAAACAATGCCGGGAGGAGTGGGGGCTCACTGGCACCCTGCTTCATCTTCCCTTCACTCCTGCAGCCTCATATGAGATTCTCTCCTGTTTTGCCAACTTCTCTTCTTCAACATCTGAGTTATTTGTTTGAGAAGGTCTTTGTGGGGAGTTTCTTGCTGTTACTGAAAATCCATAATTGAACTGTGTTACAGGCAGCGTTGGTTTAATCTGGCAATAAGGCAAAGTTCACTTTTATTCAGCCTTTCCATTTACCATTTGTATTTTCCATGAAAATAATTTTTTCAGACAACTGGATTATCCATGCAATTGAATTAAAAGGACCAGGGTCTAACTTTCAGTTCATTGCTTACTCTTGAAGATATCTTACTTTCAGATGATGTCTTACTGAAAGGACACCCATAGTTAATCTTCTTATATTTCATAAGATGCTTTCTCCATATCTTTTGTACTATTCTGCTACTACTAGAAGAGCTCACTTTTGTTCAAAGTCAGCTTCTGTTACATGAAAACATTGCAGGAAAATTTTAAAACTCCACTTGACTTAAACGTAACTTGTCTAAAATTATCTAAATTATCTAGAAGAAACTCCTCAAATTTGTCAAGATATGAAGAGCTAGCTAAGCAGCAGTGAGGAAGTAAAGGACTTAAATTTACTTTGGAATATAGATAGGAGCCTATTTATAAGCTTGCATAAAAATGGTTTTGGTGGGGGAAGAAAGTCAGGGTAGTTGACTCTTTTGGATTTTGTTCCCACAGCATGCAATTCTTTGTGGTCAGCATCAGTCACTTAGTGAGACAGAGAATTCCAGGACAAAGAAAGAGTAATTGAAAAAATCCCTTGGGCAGAGCTCATCTATGTTTGATTTTATTTTTTTCTATAGTCCGTAATTTAGTCCTTAAGAGTTTACAATTCTGATTTAGTAGCTCTTTACTACAATTTATCCCTTGATGATGCAAATTCTTCTTCAGCTTTCTTGCCCAGTACAACGTAAAATTGTTCTTGGGCTTTGGACGCCTTTGAGACTGACAATTCGAAGATGTTCAGAGTTGGAATTCCAATTTATTTTCATATAAACCTAAAATCCATCTCTGGGATCATTACAGAAAACAGTTTATGGAACAGAATGCATCTGCATTTGTGTGTGCACAAGAGTGTCAATACCTGCTTGTAAAAAGGGAATGATTAAAAGAGAACGCAGACACAGAAAAGTGATCTCATGTAAGAAGCACAGTAAATTCTGCCAGGAAATTGAAGATAGTACACCATACAGCTAGCCAAAATAATACAAAAAAAAGCCCTAATACCCCATATTTCATCAGTCTAAATTAAAAAAGGTAGCCTACAAGCTCATACAAAAATAAATCAAGAAAATATACAAAAAAAAACCAGAAAGGAATGTGCAGCCTATCTTCAGTTCTTGACACTGCTCATGGAGCAAAGGATCCATGTCATGAGTTATAGAAGCAAATCATTGTTATTTGGTAGCCAAATTCTTAAAAGTATTGAAGCTATAATAAATAAAAAATAGAATAAAGTAGTAAGCTTATACATAATAAAATTTCCAAGCTGAGTTTATTTCATGAGATTCAAAACAGACTTTTATTATTAAATGAATTTCAGAAATTCTTGCCTAAAATTACTGGATCTCCTTTATAATAGTAGTTTTCTGAATGTTATATGGGATTGTTGGATGAAAACATAACAATATGAAATGCTTAGAAAAGAAAAATTACTGTATTTTTTAAAAAAGTGAACACTGAATAGTTTCTTTTTTTATTTGAAAAACATCATGCAACACTGTGATATATGTTATGGCAACATAGGGAAGAAAATTAGAATTAATACTTGTCAGGAGTGAACAGTAGGAGACTTGAAAGGAAAACTTCTGTCTTGCCAAACAGCAATTCATGATTCTATCACTTTCTTAATTATGTGATCACTATCACCTGGTGCTTTGGAACAGCTTTTACTCATTAGTCAACAAATAATTATTAGCTACACAGAATTTTAAAGGTATCCTGTAAAGTTTCACTATATTCAAAGGAGGGTCAGTTTCAAACAACTGAAGCTTAAAAATACCACCATTAGCTTTGAAAGATTGTATGTTCTATTAATATGCTAACCAAGGTCTAGATAATTTTTTGTGCATTTCCAGATAAACGCTGAAATATTATAGATTTATTAGAATACTTTTTAGCAGAAACTACCACCATCATATGGGTTTTGTTTCATGTAGTTATTCATGCTTTTTAAATTTTCGGGTTCAAAGACTGCCATCTGAATGAAGTGAGGTTGAAAATCTGGTGCACTGGTGCAGTCTTCAATAAATGCATTTACATTATTTATAATGTATTAATTACTGCATACAAATAAGCAAAACCCATTAGCAATTCCCTCTGCAGACTTTACAGCAAGAAATACCCTGATTTTTTCAGAAGTCTGGATGTGCAAACAGAGTCACAGAATCATAGACTGGTTTGAGTTGGAAAGGACCTTAAAGATCATCTAGTTCCAAACCCCTACCGTGGGAAGTGGCACATTCCACTAGACCACATTGCTCAGAGCCCCATCTAACCTGACCTTGAACACTTTCAGGGGTGGGACTGGTCTAGGGATTTTTTCAAACTTGGTCTTTGCAATCTTTGCACCCTAATCTCAAACCTGCAACAGGATCCTAAAGGATAAGGGTAGAAACAAATAAAAGCCACACATCTTATTATAGCCTAATTTAAGGAAAGTAGACAGAGAGTAGCAAGTGGAAAGTGTAAACAGGACTTACACTACGCAACAGTGGCCACTGCCTTTGGTTTATATACCTAGGATGCACTGACCAGGGGCACTGGCTGATCCAACAAATCATCATGACCAGTTTCTTTCTGGACTGTTTTTTTTGTGTTTCCACCACAAGTGTCACTATCACTCCGTATTTGCCTCTGCCAAAGGGTAGTACTATGTTACAAAGACAGATATTGTGTCTCCCTGTTTGCTGCCATTACCCGCTGGGTTTTACAAGCTCCGTTTATTTCAAATAACATGCTTCACATTCTTACATGAGGAATAAGGGCCTTGGAAAGAGAAAGATACTTTTTTTGTTTGTTTGTGGTTATGTTAAAATTATAGGAACCCATCTCAGAAGTTTAAAGTATTTCCTACATGTGAGGTTATTCAGTCAAAGAGAAATTTAAGACTGAACTTCTCTGAATCTTCCCAGGCTCTACATGAACTTAATCCTAAATCTCATCTTAGAATTTATTTAGAAGAAATCTCGTACACTTAGAATTCATTTAGAAGAAATCTCATACATTTAGAAGAATACATTGTGTAAGTAAGTGGAAGACCAGAGAGAATTGTTTTCTTCAGACCTATGCCTTGGACCATATAACTGTGTTTTGTTATTCAAATAAACTTAATTCAAAAAGAACCCTGTTAACACATATTCAGGAGTCTGTTTTGGTAACAAGCTTACAACTTTAATGACTAGCTACTTTTTTGTTGTCAGTAGCAAATATTTGCATGCATTTTTGCAAAATACCAACCCAAGACTGTTCGAGAAGTTAGTTTTTTAATTATCCCAATATGGAGCACAGCTATGATTTTCTTACCTTTGCCCACTGACTCAACACTAAAGGCCTGAGTTTTGAAGATAAAGTTTAAGTTTAAGATCTGCTTAAGTTAAGAATGACCCAGCCGAAGCTTGGCACGTGCTTGACTACCTTTCTGAACTGGAGCTTAGCAAATATGGTCATTACTGGTGACACTATAGAACTCATACAAATCATCAGCTGTATGAACTAAAAGGATAAAGAAGCACCTTAAAAAAGAAATTCTTTGTTTGTTGCTTATGTGCTGGTGATTTACTTTCCTTAGCCAGTCATCATGCTCTGTACAGATAAAAATACCCTCAACGTATAGTTAGATTTTTAAATCTATCAGCACAGAAAGGCATTCAGGGACAAATGCCATCCCTTTTGTAGGAAGCAATTTTCATGTTGAAGGCAGTTAAGAAGACAGCAACATATAACTCATTAGTGCTGCAGACAGACTCAGGTTAACTACAAAAGGCAGCTTGGCATGTGACCTACAGTCTCCCAGATTCCTTCAACTGCCTGTCTGTAGCTGGAAAGGCTTTGTATACTGTGGATAAAAGTAGAGATAGAATAATGGAACACTCTGTAATGCTTGAAAAGTCCTTAAACAATGCTGAAGGAGGGGGGAAAAGAGAAGGAAAAATAAAAATTATTCTAATTAAAGCTTTCTCTGGACAATGTTCTTACACAATTTGCTGGTTGTATGTTACTTAAGCTGCCTCTACTTCCTCTCCTTGAAACAATCTGTTCTGGTACAATAGAAAAAGTGCCATATATTTCACAGGCCTAGTATAAAGCACAAATCCAAGTCATCGTAGTTTGAATCTCATAGGAGATAATATTACACACTACATTTGTTTAAAATAAGAATTATGGTGCCAGCTTTAGCGTAGTTTAGCTATATTCCCATTCAATACAGACATCAAACTTTCTATGGAGCTTTTTGGTAGATATTTACAAATGTATAATTCTTTATCTACACATATATATTGCACTATTTTAGTAAGAAATTAGATTAAATTTCCTAAAGAAAAAGATTCCATCTGCTTCTGCAAGACGTGTCTCTGCTCCTGTTGTTACTGTTGATTGAGGGCGAAGTTGCGTGGGTGCAGTTCCAACTGCATATCCATTCGGGTTTGTTATGCCACAGAGCAGTGAGTCATGACTGAGACTGATAAAGGCAGATGTTGTACCTTTCTGTACTGAGATTAGTTTACATTTAAATTATGTTTTGACAGTATAGTCAGCTTTTCATTAGTGTTACAGGGCTGCAACATCTTGCAGCACGCAGTTTCCACCACATGTGGTTTCCTTTGATACTCCCCTCACTGCGCTGTGAAGGACCTGCATTGTGCAATCAGATTGTGAAGGAGCAACACAGTCGAGCTCCACGAGGCTCTGCTTCTGAGAGCCAACTGTTACTTCCTCCATCCTGTTGAGACATAAAGAGGTGAAAAACACAATCTAAGCATCTGTGGAGGTTATTCATATGCAGACCATGCTGTAGATAGATGCCTCCCACTGCTGAGCAGTGTTGGTTCATCAGGTGCAAGAATTGGTACCAACTTGCTGGTATATCACCAGGAAAACAAGAAGCACAGCAGAGCTGGTGGGATGTGGAGAACTATTTGCTGTTATGGAGAAGTAACAGTATGGCTTCCTCTAGATCTACGGAGAAAGGAGATGTGGTACTCAGAAAGTTTTACCTCCCTTGGCTACTGCAATGTGCCTTCATGTTATTTTTCCTGGGTTTTGCTTTAGCCCTATATGATCATGGAAGTCCAGCTCCACCTGATCATCCTTACAAATTGCTCTAAAAGCAGCTTAGAATTGGTTTTGGAGAGAGGAATGGTTGGTTGTATTTATAGCTCCTAACTTTACAGATACTAGCTAGCATGGTTAATAAAACACACTCAAAAATCTTTTTTTGCTTTCCACATGCTCATATTGTACGGCATTTCCCTGCTGAATAATGGGGTTTTTTCACCTTCCAATAAACTTGTTAAATACATAAGTCATAGACAATTTTGGTAAGGCTCAGGGTTTCAGATGGTGATACAACATGAGGCACAGAATTATTTTCCTTTCCTTTATACTACAATTTAAACTACATTTGCTTAGGTTGAATTTACAGCCAAGTGCTGTGAGCTAAATATTCATTTTGAAAAAATCACATTCAGTGCATCACTCATTGCATTTTGCTCTTCTGAAATAATCTGCCATCTGTTGGATGTGTGATTAATAACTTTGGATTTAGGGTGTGATTTTTAACAATCAATTTCAGCGAATAAAATCACAGCAGAAATTCCCTGATGCAACTTAAACTATAAGTGAGACAATGGAAATCTGCGTCCAACATTCGTCAAGTTGGACACGGGCCTTCTATTGTCTAGCTGTCTGCACAAAGTTTGTGGTAGGCATTATTCAAACCCAGTTTGTTACCAACTAGACTATCTGCAAACCAGATTATTTTTAAAGAACACCTTAAAATTTAATAAGAAATATGTCTGAATTGAAAACAACACTGTGTTTGCATGAAAGCTTTGTAACAATGCAAATAACAGACATTTCAAAGTGCAGTAGTTGCCAATTAAAATACAAACTCTGTATGTTCAAAACCAAAAAATTGTTTTCATTCTGAGAATGAACTGGTATTATAAATTTAATAGAAATTATGCAAACAACCTCCGCTCTCCTGAAGTCCTAGAAAATAGCTAATGCAGAAGAGTTGCAACACTATAACGTGAAAATTGCACCAGGTCAGTGCACTGAAGACTATACTGTAGATCCTTAATTTCTTATGTCTTGCTCAGTGTTTCTTGTAGGACATTAAAAGGCTTAGTGAGAGGGACTAGCATTACTTTTAAAAGTAATGATGATATATGTTTAAGAGAAAAGTATTTGGGATACCTCTAAGGAAAATAAGAGCTGCATGCTTTTCTTCAGTTATCAAAAAGAGAAGTTGAACAGTAGCCCCTAAAAATGGAGAAAGATTAAGTACTGCAGAGGGAGTACATAATGCTGAAGGGGGGAAGTATCTGCAGGAAAAATTGGTATAATAACAAAAACGACACCCCACACAATTAACATGTTCCTTTACTTGGGCTTGATACCTGATAAAACATCAAACTCAAAATTAATATGAGAATTCAAAGGCAATTGTTGTCCAATGACAAAAGATGTGTGAATAAATGACCTGTTAGGTACCAAGAAAACCAGGGATGATTCTCATCTGTCATTTATATAAGAGTTATGAACCAATGACGGATGAAAGCTTCAGCCATTTTTTATTCTCTAAAAAGACTTGTAAACTCTTTTCTATACCCATGGTCATCACACAGACAACATGGCTAACCCTACTGACAAAATAGGAAGAGAGCCTGATTCAAAATAACCTGTTGGCGTATGGAGAATGATGGAAACAAATGCTGCTGAAAAGTAAGAAGAAGGAACATCTGAAATGAATCATTTGAAAGCTGAGCATACGTAGGTGGATCTGGCCAAATTAGACTTTGTTAAAGGGGAAAAAAAATCTTTAGGGGAAAAAAAAGAAATCGGAATGAGATAATTGTTAGGAAATACAGTGCTATAATACTTATGAGGAATGGGAATACTTCAGCTTACAAAGCAAAATGCAGGACTTATGTAGCCAGAATAAAATCTTCATGTGGGGAAAAAAAAAGAACGGGTAATTCCTTCTCTTGATTTAATTGCATTTCTCTTAGATACTTTTCAAAGCATATGCCAGTTAAGCTGAGGCAACTTGTTTACAATATATTTGCCCAAAATTTAAATTCAAAACATATTGTGTTGTATGCAGGAATCATTTAGTCAACTTCTTCATTAACCTGACATATGCAACACCATAGCAGTTCCTGGTTGTGTGTCACGAGTGATCACTGGAAAGGCTGAAACCCAAGTGCCTTCAGTACCAGCCCAGCACTACTATATTTGACTACAGATAGAAAGATTTCCTTCTGCCGTAACCTCTGCAAAAAATTGTAAGAAAACCGACCTAATTTTAGCTTCTAAAAATTCTTATTGAGTTATTCTGAGAAAAAATATTGGCTGAGCATATATAGACATGCATATATTGATGCACAGATATTTTTGGCCATGCAAAATTTACTGCCAAGGTGCCAGCTAACATTGAATGGCAAGACACAGGATTTTTTAATTTTTTTGTGAACTGTGCACAATAATTTACCAAGTTGAAGCAGCAAATCTTTGCAAATTACACAAATAGAGAACCTCCTAAGAATTCAGTTTGAATCACTGCATCTTGTTTCCAGAATAGTGTATTCTGAAAAGCAATAAGGTTTTCCTTAAACTGTTATTTGTCATAAATTCTCTGAAATTTGTTTAGTAAATTCCTTTTGTATTGGGCCTAAGTATTTACAACACAAAATAAACCCCCTTGAAATTAATGGAATTAACTCCCATTTTCTAGAAAAGAAGTATCTGCTGGCAGCCCTCATCTGTTCTGGCATCTTGAAATGTAAAATAGTTATCTAATGCACTCTTGAACTCTGCTATCTGCCAAGAGGAAACTCAGTCCTTAGAGTTTTTCATTCTAGAATAAGGTCTCTAGATACTATCTAGCTGGAATCATACCCTTATCCATGTTTTGGAAATCTGGATAACAGATTTCCTGAAGGTGGCTAGTGCCAATTTTATTATTATAATGTGAATTATAACCATCTGAACCATCTGCACCAGTTATAAATCCTAAATATCTTTTTCTTTGAGATTTTTCTTCCACCTGCATCATCTCAGAAGCTTGCACTGCATCAGTTTTGCTGAGCTCTTATGTGAAATTAAGAAGCTATTCCACACATGCATTAACTCTCATTTTGAAATATCCATGACTTGTCACACTGACTAATTTTTTGATACAATTTGAATTGCACTTCTGCAGTGTGTGATAGTTGGAAGACTTTCCATTTGGACTAGGTTTTCCAGGTCTGATGTAGTCTTCGATCCAATACAAAAACATTATTCCTCTTGGACGTCTGCAGTAAGATTTTCAGAGCTCTCTACCTTATAACAAGCAGTAGACTTCTACAAAGCTGAAATTAGACCTTGTTCAGCATTGTCTGAAAATATCAATTTGGTGTATTTCAAAGTCAGTTTGGCTTAAAAGTCAGTCAGTAGGAATGGCTATTTATTCTTCACCAAAATCTTTAAATATGTCTATTTTTTCTGCAGAGGATCATTCAGATTATCATAGCTCATGGTCTAGAATAGTTATTTTGGTCATTAACTCGCTTCTAAACATCTCTATCACAGCTTTTATAGATTGCAGGAAACTTTGACTACCTAAATTTGCTGGAATGACTATTCTTTCAGATGCACATGATACCAAGGCTTACGTATTTATTTCTACCTGAAAAATCAGTTGTGTCCGTGCAAAATCACTAGCACTGCACAGCCATATAAGAACATTTTTGAAATGCAAAGGAGTATTTTAGGGGAAGGGTGAGCTGTAGACAGCAATCAAACCACAGTCAGCTCTATGGTGCCATACTTTGTTTAGAAACAGACATGGCAAATAATCAAAATTGATATAGATCTAAGTAAGTTGATGCTGCATCCTATACTACCAAATGGTAATTTCCATAACTCCAAGTTTACTCTTAAAAAGGGAAAAAGTGTTCTTTCTTAATTTTTGGACAGGCAACATTGGTCTTCACTTTCCCAGATGAAGCACTAAGACAAATAACATGGTGTTAGATTGCCTTGATAAGTACTTTTAAACTTGAACAGTGAGTCTAAAAACTCTGAGCTCTTCTAAAATCAAGGAAAGAATATGTGATATCTGTCCCCGGAAATATGAGCTTGCAAACCAGTTTTGCTTGAAAATATGTGATATGATACCAAATATGCATACATTGGAATTGAGTTTTGACCAGGGCTACTCAAAAATACATTAGTGTGCCAAATTCTAAATGACTCGTTTGTAGTTGCATCTGATGTATTATTTATGATGAAGATTGTTTTCCAGCAATATTTGCTCTTCTTTTAATGTGCTAGGTACGCATTTTATTCATAGTCTTCAGAGTAAATTTTTATATCAAAGAAATAATTTTCTCCTTCCTTTCTCCAGGCCTTGCTACAGATATTGAGTTTTCCTCATTTAGAATTGTTATTTATTTTACACGTTAATTTGGGTTTTTTGCTATTTTATAATGGCAGTACCTCTAG
>VXBA01002696.1:0-14338 GCA_013399895.1 Serilophus lunatus
TCTGCAGACAGAGTCAGGTGAGATTTGCAGGAAAATAATATCAGAGAGTTATTGCAATAGTTACTCTTCTGGGCACACGGTCAGCCCAGCACTGTTTGTCTCTCTTCTAGCGAGAAATACTTGAAATGGGATCATAACGCTCAGCAATTACTGCTAACTGCCTGATTTTACAGCCCCAAATGTCCAAATACCATCACCAATTGCAATAAAAGTGTTGTGTGTCTATAACCTTTCCTAGGTGAATATTCACGCCAGGTTGAGGAGAAAGATGCTTTACTTTCTCAGCTGTCAAGAGGCAAACAAGGATTTACCCAACAGATTGAGGAACTCAAGAGGCACTTAGAGGAAGAGATAAAGGTGAGAAGGCTTTATCCTAAACAGATAAAATCACTTAATCAACAAAAGGAAAGGGGGAAAATAACCACTTAGACATAGTGTATGTCTTCCTCTACTTGCTTTGCTCCCCTTTCTGTGCAGTGTATTCGTTAATTCTTTAGCAGATTCCTAGATCTATCTTTCTCATTGCTCAGGATATTTCCATTCATTGTCACACTGCTATTTTTCCCCACAGGCCAAGAACGCCCTGGCCCACGGCCTGCAGTCCGCTCGCCACGACTGTGACTTGCTCCGGGAACAATATGAGGAGGAGCAGGAAGCCAAGGGGGAGCTGCAGCGCGCCCTGTCCAAGGCCAACAGCGAAGTGGCCCAGTGGAGAACCAAATACGAGACGGACGCGATTCAGCGCACGGAGGAGCTCGAGGAGGCCAAGTACGTGGGGAGACTGGGGAAGGCTGGCAGAGACTAAGGATGGAAATTTGTGGAGACCACTGAGATATTGAAAATCAAAAGCCTAATAGTAGGTTGGGCAGATACATAAAGCAGAAATATCTACTATAAAGGGTGCACTTTTGAAAAACTCAATGAAAATAAGTCCATTTTCAATTCAAATGTACTTATCACCTCCCAGGAAGAAGCTGGCACAGCGCCTGCAGGATGCAGAGGAACATGTTGAAGCTGTCAATGCCAAATGTGCCTCCCTGGAAAAGACAAAGCAGAGGCTGCAGAATGAAGTGGAGGACCTGATGATCGACGTGGAGCGATCCAATGCTGCCTGCGCTGCTCTGGACAAGAAGCAGAAGAACTTTGACAAGGTCTTTTGGGCTCCAGCCCTGGCACTCCCAGGCACAGCATCCCCCCCNTAAGTCCCTGGCCCTCTGCTCCTGGATGGGCTTTCTCAGAGCTGAGCATTCCTCAGGAGACTGTGCCTGCAGGTGTGCAAAGAGGCCTGTCACCCTGGTGGGACAGGGCCCTTCCCGTTCTGCTCTGTGCCTGAGCAAGCCTTTGGTCTTTGTTCCCACAGAGGAGATTTCTGACCTCACGGAGCAGATTGCTGAGGGAGGAAAGGCAATTCATGAGCTGGAGAAAGTGAAGAAGCAAGTTGAGCAGGAGAAATCCGAACTGCAAGCTTCTCTGGAGGAAGCTGAGGTACAGCCTTCTGTTTACTTATAGCACAGTTTGGCAACTTCAGGTAACATTTATGAAATTATATGCATGAAGAATTAACTCCAGCCAAAGGAAACAGGGTTTTTTCACACCACTAATATTCTATTGTAAGATAATCGATCCTGTAAATTTCTTGACATTGCTATTTTTTTTATAAGTGAGTGGTTTTCATATACTTTTCAGGCCTCGCTGGAACATGAAGAGGGGAAGATCCTGCGCCTGCAGCTTGAGCTCAACCAGGTGAAATCTGAGATTGACAGGAAGATAGCAGAGAAAGATGAGGAGATCGACCAGCTGAAAAGAAACCACCTCCGAGTTGTGGACTCCATGCAAAGCACTCTGGATGCTGAGATCAGGAGCAGGAATGAAGCCCTGAGGCTGAAGAAGAAGATGGAGGGAGACCTGAATGAAATGGAGATCCAGCTCAGCCATGCCAACCGCCAGGCTGCTGAAGCACAAAAGAACCTGAGAAATGCACAGGGAGTGCTGAAGGTATGGCAGAACAAACCAGGTTCTCACTGGTTTCTGACACAGTTAAAAATTTTCTTATTGTGCAATTCTGCCAGTTCTATATAGATGGAAAAACTGGAAATAGGAAAATAAGAAAATACACAACTCACAATCTGTCTTCACTGTTTTCAGGATACCCAAGTACACTTGGACGATGCTCTCAGGACACAGGAGGACCTGAAGGAGCAGGTGGCCATGGTGGAGCGCAGAGCAAACCTGCTGCAGGCTGAGATTGAGGAGCTCCGGGCAGCCCTGGAGCAGACGGAGCGGTCGAGGAAAGTGGCTGAGCAGGAGCTCCTGGATGCAAGTGAGAGAGTTCAGCTCCTCCATAGCCAGGTCAGTGTGTAAATATATTTAGTATTTATACTTTTGCTCCATACATACAACTTAACTGAAGACTGGCAGAACTCTAACAGTATTTAGAAAAATGCAGTGATTTTCAAAGTAAATTAGAAGTAATAGGTAGTAGATAATATTGTTTTTACAGATGTAGATACTAATTTCATTAGACAGCACTGTAGATACCTTAAAAGGAATAAATTCAGGGAGATATGTGAAACTATTACTTAATTGTGTTCAACAACTTTCACATTCCTATTTGAGAATTTAAAAGCAAATGTAGGCTGTCCATTAACAACACAGGAATACAGTAATACTCAACATTAATATAGTTTAACAGTGTCACTACAAGCATTCTATAGAACCATTTCAAAGTTTTATGGTCATTAGATTGAAAATGGATAGGAAACATCATGCCTCTTGTAATTTTTCACTATAAATTCCTTTTCTGTTGTCTGAGAAACTGTCAGGAAAGAATTTATTAAGGATGTTCATGAAATACTGAAGCACGTAATACCTGAGAAACTAATACGTATCAGAGCAGCTGCCTTAGAATAGAATCCAATAGGACCTGATGGCAAAATCTGTAAGAAAAAGTAAAACTCCTGCAGAGTACTTGACACTGAAAGCTTTCAAACCCAAAATTTTGATGTTCATAACTTTCAACAGAACACCAGTTTGATCAACACCAAGAAGAAGCTGGAGACAGACATTGCCCAGATCCAGAGTGAAATGGAGGACACGATCCAGGAGGCTCGCAATGCTGAAGAGAAGGCCAAGAAGGCCATCACAGATGTGAGTTGGGGCTCCTTTCATTGCTGATGGTGGGTGTATTCTCCCCAAAATGTCTCCAGCCCCACAATGGCTTTGACCCTGTGCTCTGCTCAGGCGGCCATGATGGCAGAAGAGCTGAAGAAGGAGCAGGACACCAGTGCCCACCTGGAGAGGATGAAGAAGAACCTGGACCAGACGGTGAAGGACCTGCAGCACCGCCTGGATGAGGCCGAGCAGTTGGCCCTGAAGGGAGGCAAGAAGCAAATCCAGAAGCTGGAGGCCAGGGTGGGTAGGGCTGGTGTGGGTGTATGAGTGACCACATCCCTTGGAGAGACCCCCCCAGGGAAGCTGCAGGGATGGGCTTCTCATTGCAGGTGCGGGAGCTGGAAGGGGAGGTTGATGCTGAGCAGAAGCGCAGCGCTGAAGCCGTGAAGGGTGTGCGCAAGTACGAGAGGAGGGTGAAGGAACTCACCTACCAGGTAAGGATGGAGGCTTCTTTCTTTTGGCTTCCTGGCAGAAGAGTGTATCAAAATGTTGGCACGTTGCCGTCTGAGAGATTTCTTTTTATAGTTCAGACAGTGACAGAGGTAATTGAATTTTGACTTCTGTCCTTGTAGACTGCAGTGTTCCATGAATTATGTTACTCCGTTTGTTTCACATTTATGAAATTAAGAGAAAGATGCAAAAAAGGATTTATATTACTTCCTATTCTCTGTAGTCTGAGGAAGACAGGAAGAATATTCTCAGGCTGCAGGATCTGGTGGACAAGCTGCAAATGAAGGTGAAATCCTACAAGAGACAGGCTGAGGAGGCTGTGAGTACCCATTTGACCAAACCAGACTTCCTTGTGGTGGAGGTGGAATTCAGTGTTGATGTTTTCTTCTGTTCAGCTTTTTGAAACCATAATTGCTTCAATGCAACATGATGACGTTTTGATGCAATGGGGAACATAAGACTTGCTTGGTTTGGGAGAAACTATCCTTCCCCAACCCTATTTGCTTTGCTCTAAGTTTCATTTCTCACTCTCTTTCTTCATTCATACCCTGGGTGTCAGAAGCAGCTGCCAGTCTGTCCAGAACTCTGACATGAAATCTGCCTAGAACATGCTGTGTACAATGCAGCCATGGCCTTTTTCACATTCCAGTATTCTTTTCTCTTCTGAGACCCTTAACACCCTTAACAGCTTCTCACCTTGGTTTTGAACATGCTCTGCAAGTCCAGCTGTGACATTTGAAGTTTTGTTTGCCCACTTTTCAGATGTTAAGTGTCCACACCGTGTCTGTTGTTTTCACAACTCTCTCTCCCTGTACAGGAGGAGCTGTCCAACGTCAACCTGTCCAAGTTCCGCAAGATCCAGCACGAGCTGGAGGAAGCTGAGGAACGGGCTGACATTGCAGAGTCACAGGTCAACAAGCTCCGAGTGAAGAGTCGGGAGTTTCATAAGAAGGTAGAAGAGGAAGAATGAAGCTCCCAAGGGTAAAAAGTGACCTGAGGCATAAATAAAATGTAAACCTCTGTGTTGCTTTCTTCTGTAATTACCATTTATGTGTAGACAATAAAAACAGTAGTGGCATTTGCATATGAACAGTGACTATCATGCTTTATTTATTTATTCTAGCATTCATTACTTTTGGAGTACATCTACATAGTTCATCTTAATTTCTAAAAGTATACCAAATGGCATTACATTTTTACATTTGCAATTTTTTAAAATGCATGAAGAATAGTAACAATTATAGGGATTTATTATTCTTTTTGCAATGTGAAGTATGCATTTCTTTGATGAACTAAGACTAGATTCTTTCAATTTATCTCAATCAATTCTTTTGGGAAAAAAAAATAAAAGGGAAAAGGATTCCTGAAGCATTTACCATACACATACATGTATATATATATAAATATGTCTATGCATGCATATATATAATTTTTACTTAATGAAAAATGTTGTTTATTTGGTTAGGCTTAATGGTATGGGAAACTCAAATTTCACTCCAACTACTGACAAGCAGTTTAACCAATGTGGTGAGATATTCTCACTCACTTTCTCTGAAGTTATTTTGTTTCATGCACGGAACAAAATTATATCCATTCACATATGTGATAAGTAACAAGAAACCACAGTTAAAAGACTATGGAAGAAAGAATAGCTAGGGCTGTAAACTCTATTTATAATTTGAGTCAAGCCCTTCCTTGCCTTTCTATCCTCTACTCTTCTGCTCTGTACACAGTCTGACTCTCTTGCCTGTTTATTGTCATTCTCAACATACTGTGCCCATTCCTTTTCCTAAGAACAATCCACAATATAGTATTTTGCATTCAGCAGAACTAGATATTCAACACTTACATGTCAATTAAAAATGTAACATAAAGTACAATATTGGTTGAATATAGTGTATAGCTACTGATCACACCTTACAAATGGATAAGTAAATTAGAGATGATTTGGGAATACAATCAATCTATATAAGTGCCAGGTAACTTAGAAGTGAAGATGGATAGAGACTCTTGTGACTGATAAATTTGTTTTTGCCAAGGCACAGTGTGAAAGTGACTTGGTTGGTATTTTTGAAATTTGTGTCAAGCTTTAGCAGCTACCTTAAACTTGCTGTTTATTTTCACCATGTGCTAAACATCTTTGACTATACCACCAGAATTGTCAATCCCTAACTGACATTCGTGTGTCTGTTTTTCTTATCTATTCTAATCCTTCAGTAAGTCTTCAAGTGCTGTAACCCCACTGCTTTAAAATGTTAAGGGTTCTTAATAAACATGTAAATAACATTTACAGCAGACAACAGTTAGGAAGGGACACTACTCCATTCATTTTAGATAGTTCAGGATCCACCATAGCTGAACATCTCTGAGGCTTTCGGTGCTCTCTTTGGGTTATTTACAAGCAGCACCATCTTCCCTTTGATTCTGGCAACACTAAACACAACCCCACTGCATTGCCCATCACAGAATGTGTCACTCTACTACCATGGGTCCTGCTACTCCAAGGGCTCATCCGATACCTCCAGTAATACATCATGGTTTTTGGTACCAGCCACATTTAAGATAGAGGGCAGGCAGGGTGAACAAGGAACTGAACTTGAGCTGAGCAGTGAAAGCATCTTTTCTGGTCTTATAGCACATTTCATCTCCCCCTCCACCTATGGGCTTTGTGCTGTGCCAGAACCCCTGTGTGGACAGATCCTGGCTGGAGAAGGGGCACCACAACACTCCTGCCCGCTACACAGACCGTAATCCAGGGGGAAATGCTCCTAGAGCCAGCTTCAGGAGCTTCAGTAACCAAGGGACCTCCCGACAAAAAGGCAGAACAGGGAGAACTTTGTTCTCCCTAATGCACTTGCTCATCTGGCTGTGCATCATGAGAGATAATTTTTATTTCCCCGTGTAGCTGCTTACCTACACCTCCTGTACCGCAAAACCAGGGCACGGGAGAGAGAGGAGCAGAGGGAACCGAGGGAACAGAGGGAGCCGAGGGAGCCGGCGGCGGTGGGCACAGCAGGAGAGACGGGAAGCTCCGCCAGTGCCTCCCGCAGTCGCTCCCGTGCAGTAACGGGCTCCCCAGGACAGGGGCCCGGGCAGGGGCACTGCTGGAAGGAACGCGAGTGACTGCCAGCCATGAGCTGGTTGTAAAAGCTCCTTCGTTGGTCTGTCTATCTCTCTGGGAATTTCAAAAGTTCACTTTCTCTTTTTACTGTTTTTCAGCCTCAGTCACCCCGTGCTTTGCCCCTACGTCTTCCTGAGCTCTGGCCCGATCTCCTCGCCCGCGTCACGGCTGCCACAGGCACAGAGAGGCTGAGGGCCTGGGGCCCCGCCAGTGTCAGGACTGTCCCTATGTCGGGACTGTGTCCCTGTGTCGGGGCTGTCCCCGTGTCAAGGCTGTGGCAGGGCCGCACTGCCAGTCACACTGCTGAGGCCCACAGGCTGCCCACACTGCAGCCCCTGCCCCCAGATAGGAAAGTATCAGTGAATCAGTAGAGACCCAGACAACTTCTAGAATATACCTAAAATGTGATTTTTTTTTTTTAAGAATGTATTGTAAGTCTTTATGCCCTTTCAGTTTGCAGCAGTTCGTTTAGTGAACGTCTACATCAATCAGTTGCAATTGCTTTACAGCTGATGTTTATCAGAGATTACAATTTATCATGGTCGACTTCTTGGAAAGCTGCATTTTTAGCCCAAACTGAACACACTACAAAGGTAAAGTATGATACAAAGGAGAATTTTTTATTGGCATAGTTTTTGCCATTACACTCAATAAGAAAAGTTTGTCCTTTTCGAGTGCCTTAAACACTTTCCTTTTGAAGAAGCCACCACTCTCAACATGCCTGACAGCTGGCTGAAGAGGCTGCTCAGGTTTCCACTTCACTGCAGCCTCTCTGGAATGACTTATAGGTTCCTCTCTGCTCAGACAACGGCTGCCTCCCTTTTCTTAAGCAGAAGTACAGCAATTTTAGTTTCAGTAACTGTTGCTAGTGTGGACACCCTAAGAATGAATGAAGAGGCAAAATCATCAGGAACTGAACATGAGGAGATAGGAATTTCAGGGGTGGATAGAGATTCAGTACTAGGTTTGCATTTGTTACATGTGTGGATGAGATTCAATTCCAAACTCAAAAATCTACTTTTAGTAATCTTCATGCCAAAATGAATCCATAGGTGAGCGACCTGAATGTCTATGCTCCTAACAGACAATACTACTAGAGTCAAGCAAGTGTTTCAGGTTACTCCAAGATAAACAACCACATTAGCACAACTGAGTCATTCTACAATCTTAATTATCTCAGGCTCTAATGCCAGCAGGATCTCTGACATCAGCTCCCAGGTCGGAGCGTGTCTGCGTATGGTTTGTGTGAAGGGCTGTTCACACAAACAGCAGGAGGGTTATACTTGTGCAGGTCATAGGAAGAGAGTTGCACTGGATTTGGTAGACAAGGGAAGATCCTGAGAGAATATTATATCTGGGAAAAAAAAAATGATAAAATGCCTTTTGTGAAAGATTCTGAAAACTCGTGGCTGCTTTCACTCTCCTTGATTGAAAGAAAACTATTGTACTAAAGGAAAGGATTTCCTGACATTTTGGAGGAGGAAAAGCCTTCAATTTTATGAGCTGTCCAATTCATCTCATTTAATTTTCACTTTTTTTTTCTTTTACTACCAAAGGTAGTAAAACATGCACAAACACACACTCATTTTTTTCTTGACATTCAGTTTTTACATATCTGCAGTTTTTACAAGTTTTTCCAATTCAGAAAGTTTTTTTCCAAATTCAGAAAGCTTTCCTCTTGAAATAATGACAAGGAAAAAGCAAAGTCAAGAATACTTAGACATAGAAAAAAATAGTCACTTTGCATTCTGTTATATTGACTGGGAATATAAAGGCAAATAAATGAAATGAAAAATATAAGTGAAAACAGATCAACTGGTATGTTAGATATTGTGGAAGTTTTCCATTTTATGTGATTTTGAAAAATATTTCCTTTTGAATCTTCAAATCTTTATTAATTCTTTTTCTATTTGAAAAAATCTTACAAATCAAGGCTTTCAGAGAGCTATTAGCTTTATGCCAGTATTACATATGACTGTGGGAAAACCATGGGGTTTTCCTTGTTTTTTGATCTTTGTAGCCAGTTCTAATCCAAGTCGAAAACTGCACACACCAGAAAAATGGGACAAAATATAGAGTCACTGAAATACCTGAAACTCACACTGAATTCCGGTTCTCAGACAAAATAATTGCATTAAAGACATAAGAGAAGTGCTGCTTTGTACTCAGATGAGAATTTAGCTCATAGGGTTAAATCATAGGCCTCAGTCTAACTCTTCAGTAAGAATGCACTCCAAATGTGAACCTGATGTCTCTCAATCTTCTCCCCACCCCCAGGATTACAGTGCCATTACAGAGAAAGAGTCAGCTGAGAGAAGAGGAGGAAGGAATTTCCTCACTTTCTTATCCAGACCTCTGAGTAGGAGATGCTGAGAGAGAAGCACAACTGGTACTGTCACGGGAGGCAGCACGCTGTGGGACTGGTGAAGTAGATGAGATGTGATTCACTTCAGATTTCTTTGTTTGTGATAGGGACTGTAATTTGGAAAACAAAGACCAATACATGAAAAATAAGAAAAACAAACAAACCACAAGCAAAAAAAAAGAACCCAACCCCAAACCAAACAAACAAAACCCTCAACAGATTCAAGGTCTGTTGCATGGGAATGAAATTATTTTTCAGTGAAGCAAAGGGTTCACTGCTCTCTTCACCACTTTAATCCTTGTGAATACAGAACATGTGTAACCCCCTCCTTAATGTGGGTGGAGAATATCCCAGGGATCACCGCAGAAGACTGGCTTTTTACACAACCTAGAATGGGGTTCAGCTCCCTCTAGCAATAAGTGCCTCTCTTCCAGACCATCATAGGACATGACTGTTTCTATTCTAGAGAATGTAAATTTATTAAAACTTTCCCTCTATCTAGTACACTTGTCCTGCAAAAGTAGTGCTGAATGACTAGCTTATGTTAAGATAGCACCTATCTTTCCTGATTCCAATGGAATATATGTCTTAAGTTCAATATAATGGTTCCATAGTCCTGTTCATATATCTGTGAAACACTTCAGCTCCAAAAATTAAAATTGAATTTCTGTGCCTTTTCTCTGGGACCTACTCGCCAGTCTTTGAAGATTTTGTCCTTATTGCTAAGCTGAACGTGTTCTGGTCTCTTATTATTCCTTTTGTCCATGATGACTTGCTGTTGTTCCATTGGAATCACACCCCTATTTAGTTTCTCTTCCTTATTGATATATCCTTCCTCATCACTACATTCAGGCTCATTCTTTCCCCCTTCACTTGCTTTGGCTTTGGTCCATTCTACTACTTTGTCATTCTTACCATCCCCTTATTCTCGTTCCTGTAACTTCTGTTTCTTTTCAGATGCTTCCTCTTGCATTGGGATTTTCTTCCTCTAGTAACCATGCCTCTCAGTTGGATCCCTTTTTCTTGTCTACATTCAGAACTCTGATCATTTGCAGCAGGCAGAAGCCTGTGCTTCATGTCTACATCTCTACGTTTCTTACCAGAACACACTGTCTCTTATTCTCCACTTTCTTTGCTTGAGTCAGCATCTGATGGATTAGAGAACCAATGTAGTCCCTTTCATTTACTTCAGTACATGCTTCCAGTTCCCCCCCTTCTCAAGCTCTCTTGTCAAACTATTTATAGGACATTGATTCACGGAACTGTTATGTCTAATTATATCCATTCACTTCTAATATGAATGGCAATTCTGCTAGGAGTTAAGATTGCCAAAAATGTTTTGACCTAAGAAAGAGGAGGTGGTGGCTATATATGCAGATCAGACCCTATAAAAGTACCCTGGGATCGGTGTGTCTTGTGCTTCCTCAGAAATCTCTAAGGTAAGAGTTTCAGGGGCCTGGGACTGGGGAGGTGGGTGATGAAGGGAAAATGGGCCTGCATTCCACAAGCACCAGTGCATTCTTACAGATGCTCATATTCATTCAACGGGGATCTGCCAGTGTCAGCTGGGATTTCCAGGCTGCTTTCAGGGCATTCATATGTTTTCAGTATATAAATGTTGTCTGGGGTGCACCAGTGAGAAGGATGTTACTGGTTTTTAATACTGACTATCTCCCAATCTGCAACCTATTCAGATTGTCTCACAAAAGGTAAGATCTTTAGGGACAGGCAGAGTTGCTGTAAGGAAGGGCTTCTGTGCAGCTATGCTGGTAACCCCTGTATTCATTATGTTTATGTCCATTGTATAAATACAGTACAAGAATTGGGTTAGATTGCTGATGTCTTTGTCACAAGATTCTTAAAGACAGTGATCTTAAATTTCTGATCACTGCTGCATTGCCTACATTCCCCCCAGGAATCTCCAATAGAGACCAGTTTCCTAGAGAAACCCCATCAGAAAGTAGCTTCCAATTACTTGATGGGTTTTCTTGCATTTACCTCAAACATCAAGGGTCACTGTCTCTGCCTGTGAAGCAAAAGGAAAAGGTATATGTATTTAAATAATGTTAGTATTTTCTTTTCTCACATGGAAGCTTGAGGAACATGGTTAGAATTTTGTGTATCAAAACATCAAAGTGATTAAAACAAGCATTTCAGTCTGAGCTTCCTTAAAGGCTTGTTTCTGCCTATGAATATATTGCGTAATTGTGACATAAGTATAGGAGCAAACATTTGTAGTCACAGAGAACTGAAGAAAGGATGATACCTACTTAGATAACTGGAAAAAGAGAGCAGGAACTGCAACTAAATTCAAAGTTTTAAATATTTGCACCCAGGAAAATAAATTGTTCCCATTTACTTTTTGAATTAATTCGTATTGATTTAGACAAATATTGCCAGTAGAATATGTTCTTCAAAATTTTAAAATGTAAACAAGTAATCATGTAAGAAATTTAACCAACATGCTTTGAATAAGTGCAAGAATGTTAACATAGCTTTGATTTCAGGAGAAGTCAAAACAGTCAAAAGAAAATAATACTTTAAAAAGTCTGTCTGCTTACACGTTACATACATGTATACTAACATCATGTATACTAACCTAATATATATATAAAAATAGTTTTTAATAATACCATAAGGATATTTGGTGATAACAGCTTATAGTGTCTCTAAAGGAACGCAATATACAACATATATGAAATTTCCATAATATAAATTAATATATTGTAATATAAGATAACATATTATATGCTGACATAGTATACACTAACAAATATAACATGGTAATGTTATTCCTCTCAGGAATAGTTAGTATTAATCTTCTTATGAGTCTTGCAAGAAAACATGAGATATTATAGGCAATGTTAAAACTCCTGTTGAAAAACTGAGATAATTTTTCAGCCTTAGGTAATTATTTTGTGAAATGGTTTCATTTGAAGTATAACACATTAATCAAGTTGAAAAACATAGTAACAAAACCATCAGTCAGGATATTCATTTGAATGCTAACACCAGTTTGTGTCATCTTTGCCAGCTCAGAAGGCAAAGCAATTTTTTTCACATGTAAGCAGTGAAATATTGAGTGGAATGAGTTTTACAGTGTCCAAAATATTGTTATCATTGTTAAAGTATTATTTCTGTTAGGCTGGCCATACTTCTGTAATGACATTGTTAAATGGAAAAGGTTTCAGAAAAGTGTTTAAAAGTATTCTAAGTTCAGAATATAATTTCTGCAGTCAAAGTGAAAATGTTCCTCAAGGAAAAGCTAAGCAATCCCTTGATTTTCCCCTAGATTTCACCCCTAGGTGAAAGTATTGATACAGAAATTAACTTTTAGATTTATTTAGAAAAGCTATTCAAAATCCAAATTGTAGGTGACAAACATAGATAACATTAGGCTAAAAATACCCCAGAACATTTGGACCAGAACCATAATGTAGTTCAGGTTGAAGGGACCTTAAAGACCATCTTGTTGCAATCACCTGCCGTGGACAGGGGACACCTTGCACTAGACAAGGTTGCTAAGGGTCCTGTCCAACCTGGCCTTGGACACTTCCAGGGATGGGGCAGCCACAGCTTCTCTGGGCCACCTCTGCTAGGGCCTCACCACCCTCAATGTAAAGAATATTCTTGCTAATATATATCCTAAATGCATTTTTCTTCTCTTGTCCTGTCACTCCAGACCCTTGTCCAAAATTCCTCTCCAGGTCCCTTGGAGCCCCTTTAGGCTCTGAAAGGGACTTTAAGGTCTCCTCAAAGCCTTCTCTTCTACACAAAGTAAACCACTAGCTCTCCCAGCCCATCTCCAGAGTAGAGGGAGTCCAGCTCTCAGAGCACCTCTGTGGCTTCCTCTGGACTCACTCCAGCAGGTCCTTGTCCTTCTGATGTTTTTGTAGACCCAGAGCTGAGGGCAGCTCTGAAGTGGAATCTCACCTGAGCAGAGCAGAGGGGTAGAATTCTACTGCCCATACTGTGTGATCAGCCCAGCACACCAGGAAGTTTCTGGGTCCCAGTTCACTTGGCATGGGCGTTACCAGCCTCTCATCCACCAGCTCCCACAAGTCCTTCTCCCCAAGGCTGCTCTAAATCTGATCATCTCCCAGTCTACCCTGGGTTGGTACCAGGGTTTGCCTTCAGGACCTTGTACTTGGCCTCATTGAACTTCATGTCCAGTCTGTCAAGGTCCTTCCCTTCCCTCCAGCATGGTGACTGCTATATACCTAAATTCCAGCTTCACAACTGCATAAAAGTCATGATGATGCAGTCCAGATAATTATTTGGAAATAATAAGCAGTTATTTATTGTTGGGTTTTTTAGAATAGTGAATGACTTCAAAATTTTCTGTTACAAAATGAATAATCTGCAGAATATCTGCTTTATTTGTTGGATATGTGAAATAAGGGAATATCTTTAATAAGAAGTGTTAATAGTATTTGCTCTGTGCTTATCCAGCTTACTGTGCCTCCTACATTGTTTTATTGTAAAAAACCCACATAGCCTGAAAAGTGCTACAAAAAATATGTATGAGAAGGCTTTCATAATTGCAAAATTGGAAATACCTATTGAGTGCAGAATTTGGAACCTTGGAAATGATCGGTTTATCCTGTTAATACAACAAAAGAAAAAATAATCCCAAATCAAAACTAAATACAAAACACAGAAAGCATTTTTCTGTAAATGCAGTAGGCAAGTAGGCCTAAAGATCTGACTACACAGAAAAAAAAAAAAAAAAAACAAAAAACAAACCTAAGAAAATAAAAGAAGGAAAATTACCTAACAGAACTCTGAATTAGCAGGGAAAAAAGACAGGAAATTCAATTGATACCTAAACCACAGCATTCCGTTGTGCTCTACGAGTGTTTCTTACATTAGGCACTATTGTAATGTGTTCTCTGCCCTCACAGACAGTGCTACATTGCTCAAAGTGAACAGCAGCCATGTCAACAGATGCCGAGATGGCCATTTTTGGGGAGGCAGCTCCTTACCTCCGAAAGTCAGAGAAGGAGAGAATCGAGGCCCAGAACAAGCCTTTTGATGCCAAATCGTCTGTATTTGTGGTACATGCAAAGGAATCCTATGTGAAAAGCACAATCCAGAGCAGAGAATCGGGGAAGATTACTGTCAAGACTGAAGGGGGAGAGGTGAGTAAAATCCCAGATTTATAAATAGCATTCATTCCCACTGTGGNATCCCAGATTTATAAATAGCATTCATTCCCACTGTGGCTCTGA
>VXBA01002700.1:0-17756 GCA_013399895.1 Serilophus lunatus
ATATCGGCCTCCACACTCAGGCGCAGGGCCTGCTCCGACTCGAACCTGGGGGCACAACCCCACTCAGCAAAGGGCTCAGACCCTGCCCAGCTGGGCACAAAGCACCTGGGGTTGCTGTTCTCTGGCATGGTCTCAATGCTGCATGGCCACGTGGACCACGTTCCAGTGGGGAATGCTGGGGAATGTGGGGGGAAAATGATGAACCAGTGTCCACCTGAGTCCATAACATCACCCTGCTGGGGATGCCACCAGGTCTTGGTACTGGCTCTGGGCCCTGTGGAGCTGCACTCACACATTAAGTGCACAGTGAGTCACAGTTGAAGAAGGAATGGGAATAAAATAGTGGGTCTGGATGGAAGCAGCACAACCCCTGAGTGCCTGTAAGACTGAGATAACCATCTGGTTTGGAAATTTCACCCTCATTTTAAAGGCTTTGTTTCCACGTTGTCTTTTTGGAGTTTGGATGGGATTTTGTCCCCATTTCATCAAATGTCCCTGCAGGCTTTGCTCCAGTTTCCCAGGAAATGTGGCTTACTTGGTCCTGAAGTCATCAGCTGTCAGCCTGGCATTGTCAATCTGCAGCAGGAGGTTGGAATTGTCAACTGTGGCCACCAACACCTGGGAGGTGGAGGAGAAGAAAGAGTGTCAGGGATTCCTCCTGGCTGACCGAGGGCAAGAACACAACAAGAGAGTTGGGACAGGAAGAGTTTTGGGCAAGTTTTGGGTTTCCTTTGCAGAAGCGTGCATGGAATCAGGACAAACGAGATGCAGCTGCAACTCACTGTGGGCAGGGGCTGGTTATTGGTCCCTTTTCCTGTGACTTCCCTTTCCAAAAGTCCATCCCTAAGTGTTTCAAAAGGCAGTGTGAGGCCTCAGAAGATGTGTGAGATCTGATGGTGGCCTTTGTTCCTGTTCTTCAGGGGAGGTGCTGATTATGGAAAGGTCAAGGAGGGCTCCCCTGCTCCCCACATGCAGCATCGTGGCAGGACAGAGGGACCAGCAGGGTGTTTGTGTGTGGCACACCTTGTCCTGGGGTGGATTTAATTTACTGGCAGCAGAAATGGAGCAAAAGGCAGTGAGCAGGTGCCTACAGCTTCTGATTTTCATATTACAAAAGCAGGAGCCAATAACCCACCTGGGAGGAGATTCAAGTTAGAGTTTGGGAGAAATGTGTTAAGGAGAGGGGAGGAAAATTAATTCCCTGCACCCTTTGCCAGCACTCCCACAGCTTCCTGCATGTTTGCTGGGGGCAATTCCTACATGGGAGGTAACAGAGAACAAAGGAAACCGGAGCATTTCCTCCAAAATTGGGTGCTGAGACTCAAATCAGGTGGGGAGAAATCCCAAGTTGCCTGGTCTGGCCAGGGTCTGGTCAAGCCCTGGGACAGTGACTGCCTAAAGGAGGAGAAAAACTCCTTATTGGTCAGTCCCCACTTTTTATCATCCAAACCTCCTCCATAGGAGGAGCTGAAACAAGTTTGCAAATTCTTTGTCTGAATGTTTCCGAGCATGACATCAGTGTCTCAGAGTTTGCCCACAGCCACAACTTTTCCTGCGGGTCCATTTTGACTTGCCTGTATTCCTCACTTTTGTGTCACATCCTTTCACAGCTGTTTCTGCCCGTGAAAGCTGCCACTTGTCCCCTCCAGGAGGATGCAACCGCAAGCTGACATTGAGACACCTCTGACATCCACATGTGCCGCTGAGACACTTTTTACGGCATAATTAGCGCTGACTAATTGCAGAGGTAACAGCGTTTCTGCTTCCTCTCTGACACACCACATCCCACTGCGTGAATCCCAGCATCCTACCTTGTTCCTGAGCTCCTCGATGGTCCTGTAGTAGGGGCTGTAGTCGCGGTCGGGACCGGGGCCCTGCTTCTTGTACCACTCCCTGATCTTCACCTCCAGGTCGGTGTTGGCCTCCTCCAGGGCTCGCACCTTGTCCAGGTAGTTGGCCAGGCGGTCGTTGAGGTTCTGCATCGTCTCCTTCTCCCCCGCCGGCAGGATGCCATCGCCGCCTCCAAAGCCCCCTCCAAAGCCGGCCCCCAAAGCGGCCCCAAAGCCGGCCCCAAAGCCGGCCCCATAGCTGCCCCCAAAGCCCCCGCCCAGGGCCCCTCCGGCGCTGCTGCAGTAGCTGCCCCCAAAGCCACTGCCCAGCCCCGACACCACCCGCGAGGACACGGAGTAGCTGCCCGAGCCCCCGTGCACGCTGGGGGCCCTGTAGCCTCCTGCCCCGACACGCACGGAGGAAAGCCTGCTGGAGCCTCCCCCCAGGCTCCCGAATCCCTTGAGGGACGTGGAGGAGGAGTATTGCCTGACACTGGTGCTCATGGTGGAGGCTGGAGGTGGAGGCACAGGCGGCTCTGCAGCGCAGCAGCGAGTGCTCCTTCCCCTGCCTCGGGGCCCTTTATAGCCCGGCCAGGAGGCGTTGCCGGCGCTTTTCGTCACCCCCGACAGCCAGAGCCAAATTCCAGAATCATCATTTTCCTCTCCCCGATTTCACATCTGTTGTCACATCCCACCAGCAGCACCGTGGCTCACACGGGACCTTCTCCTGCCGCTCTCATTCCCAGCTCCTGGCGTGGTCCAGGGCCCTGCTCGTGGCAGTTTTAGCATTCCCAGCCCAGCTCCACCCGCTGCTCCCTCGTGCAGTAACGCAAGTGAATCCCTCTCTGAGCCCCCGAGTTGCCCCGCAAGCGTCTTATCAAGAAAATCTACAAATCTATTTATTTGCTTTTGCAAAGCGTGTAAAGCCAAGGGAAGCTGCTGACTTGAGAGCTCTGCACATCCATAATCTTTATATGGGCCAACATGAAACTTTCCTGTCAGGACCTCTATTCCAGGACAAGCACAGACCTGGCAGGATTTGTGTACTGATACGGGTTTGGCAGAAATCTTGTAACTCAGAAGAAACTCCATTAATTTCTTATTATGCACCAATCTGGGCTGAATCTCCCTACCGAGACTGGAAAGTCCCTACGAAAGCGGGATTCCAGTCAGCTTGAAGGGAGATGCCTGATTTTCCCAATGATACCAGCTTTGCTCCATCACCGTTCCCAAATTCCACAGAAACAGCCTGTGGCTTCTGAAAAAACGTGTAGAAGCTCAACAATCCCGTGCCACAATCCCCTCTCTCTCCTTGCTGAGGCAGGTTTTAGTGCATCAATATTCTAGATCAGAGGAGGGGGGACTGACACTGCAGCAGACACCCACGGCCAGAGCACATTGCCTGCAACTGCTGATGGGAAGAGTGGGATCAATCCTTATCGATGGGAAGAGTGGGATCAATCCTTAGCAATAGGAAGAGTAGCATAAATCCTTATCAGTAGGAAGAGTACCATCAGCCCTTATCAGTGCTTGTGCCATTGCCTTTTTCCTGCAGATTTGCAGCAAGGGTAACTCAGCAGCACCAGCATCCCCTGTATCAAAGGTGCTGCTGGACAGAGGCCACCAGAGCCAGCCCTGGGGGTGAGGACCCTGCGAGCACTCCCAGGCCAGTGCAGAGGGAGGGAACCTGCCCAGGGCCATGGAGGGACTGAGCACAGTGATGACAGAAATGCAGCTGGACAGGTATTGGCGTGAAAAAAGCAGCAAAAGAAGCAGGAAATTAGACACTGCAGTGTTTTATTCTTTGTTGGGAATAAAACCCTTCACTGATGTGACGCCAGCTCTTGTCGTGCCCAGTGGAAAATCGCACACCCAGCCCAGCTTGCCTGGCTCCACCGTGGCATTCTCAATAGGAGAAGTTATTTTTGCTTTTAGCAGAGGTGCCTGTGAGGTAGTGAAGGAGTTATAGGGATTAGGAACCCTTTTGTGTTTTCCCTCCTGTTGTGATCTCCTTCCGTCCGGGCCCCTCCGGCTGTTTTCATATTAATGCACTTAACTGATTTTGGAGGTGCTCTGATGTTCCCAGAGCCTCACCCTTGGTAATTCATGGTGCCTCCTTTCTTTCATCTGTTCCCTGAAGGACACAATAACAACAAGGCTTTATCGGGCTCCTGTTGGATCTCAGGACTTCACAGCAGTCACACTTCCTTCAGCAGCTCCACGAGTGGGGGGGGACTTTCTGGGCGGCCACTGGGGAAGCAGCTTAATCACAGAGAGACTCTGGATCCTCTCAGTCGAGGGCTCTGCTCTCTGGGCAGAACTGCCTGGCAGCCATGGGTTTCTGACTCCCCAGTCTGCAAAATCCAGGGATTTGGGATGCACATGTGCCCTGTCCCTAAGAGAGCTGGGGAAGGAGGGGACCTGGGCACAGCCCACCGCTGGCAAAGGGCAGAATGAGAAGAGGATGGTGCCGAGCATCCAGCACCGTCCTGAGGCACCTGGCAGGTGAGGGCCGTGGTGTTCCTGGCCTGCTTCCCTCCACAGTGGGGGGCACAGGATTGCCCAACAGCCATCGTGTGGGAGCTGTGCTCCAGAGCCACCCCGGCCACCCCTGCTCCGAGCAGATGGGCTTGCTTTGCTCGTGTTCACTCCAGCAAACACCCTCCTGCTCCAGGCAATTCCCGTGTTGGCCCTGAGCCTCCCACATGGGCCAAAACCTGTGCTGTGAGGTCTGACCCTCCCGCCTCAGGTCACCCTCCCCTTTAGGCCAAGTTACAAGTCAGCCTGAAGGTGACAACTGCCCTAAGGCGAGGCCACAGCCCCACGGGCAGGGAGCGTCTGGATTTAGGGCTTTTCCTTCTGGACCATCACAGCCTCAGCCCATGTTTCATGTTTACCGTGTCTGGCAGAGGAACCGAAGAGGAAATGTGGAGATTGTCCTGCAATATCAGCTTTGCCTGGTCTTTTTCGATCAATGTTCTTGATGATCTGCTGCTGCCCTGACCCCTGACTGAGAGCTCCTGAACAATCCCAAACCAGCCCCACTGTGGCATCAGGAACCCTCAGCACAGAGTTCCCCCGTGCCAGCTGTCGACTGGGCATCTGGATAAGAAGAAGCAGCCACTGCTTCAGCTATTTCATATTAGCAGAAGAATTCAGTCTCCCAGGTTCTCCTGCAGCCGCAACAAATTCCCTTGAGATAAAAGAAGAAAGGAACACATCATAATGGCTGAGAGATGGTATCGGAGCCTGCTCCTGCAAGAAGCACGCTGGAGATCCCATCTCTGCCTCCAGTGCTGCAGGAGGAGGGAAGAGCTCAAGAGGGGATGTGAAATTCCCTCTTGGGGTGCTCAGGCTGCACACACAGTGCCCGGAGTGGTGTGAAACAGCCACGGTCAGCGTGTTGCATTTGCCTCAAACAATAGCACCTAATTGCGCTCTTAATGTCATGAATAAGAGCTAATTAGGAGTCATTTGGTTTCCCCTGTGGGCCAGCTTCTCCCCAGTGCCTTCCACAGCAATTCCCAGTTCAGTGGGAACTCGCTGAAGGATACAGCCCTGGGAAAGGTGTCACCTGTGTGTATGAGGAAAGGCAGACCCAGGCTGATGGGTTTTCTCTGTAAGTCTGCACAACACAAAGTGGGTAAAAAAATATATCAAGGTGTAGAGTGACGTACCACGTCTTTTGTTTGTATCTCAGCTGTCGATTCTTTATCATCTGCCAGGACATGTCCTGACGGCCCCCCCCATATTATTTGGAAAAAGTGATCCCAGATGTGTTACCGAGAAAGGAAACAGTGGTGAGTGTGCGATGGAAACTCCCGCTGGGCAAGCACAGGGCTTGTTGCCATCAGCCAGGGGGCTGAGCCTGCATGGGATCCCCTCTTGCCCACCCTGAGACACAGACAGCACGGCCCCGGCCCTTGGCTGCTGAAATGGGGGCAGCAGGGCGAAGGGGAGGGCAAGGGGACCAAGCCTGTATTGTCCTTGCCTGGGCTCCAAACTGCGATGGGCAGGCAAGACCCCCGGAGCTGTGCAGGTGGGACCCTCCGGGTGCTCCATCGGTGGCCCTGCTTCACGACTACTCCTGTCGTGTCCTGTCCTCTGGGTGGATGTGGAACGGCCCCGAGCCGTTTGCAGAGGATCAGGTGAGGTCCCAGCCCCGTGTCACTGATGCTTCATGATGCTGTCACCACCGGTGAGGGCCGTGCTGGAGCACAGCCCTGCTCCCCAGCAGAGACCCACTCTGCCAGTTGTGGCTCGGCGTGTGCCAAGGAGCGGTTCCCAGGGAACCAGCAGTGCTGACACAGCGCCGCTGCTCGTCCGAGGGGCCGGGCGGAGCGGGGCAATGAGGTTTGCTCTGTTACACTTTGGGGACCACGGACCCATCTGGCACTGGATGGTTGAAGCTCTTCCCCAGTCCTGCTGCGGTTGTTCATCCCCACGGCCCCCCAGGCGCTGTGGGAGCCCCACGCGCTGCCAGCCCCCCCCAGGCTGGCTGAGCACGGCCTTTCTGCTGGTGGAGATCCTGAACAGCTTGTGGTCACAGCAGTCCCGTCTCCAAGGGCTGGCTCAGCCCTCCTGCCTCTGCCTGGGGACAAGGGACCCGTTCAGCACTGAGCAGCTCTGAAAGGGCTCTCTGGTGACATCCCAGCTCCTGCACTCCAGCCTGGGCTCAGGGCAGTGACAATGTGTAGAGCCACGGACCAGAGCTGGGCAGTCCCTGGTCAGGAGCCCAGGATGAGCTGCTCCGATGCTGTGTGGGCTCTCCCTGTGAATCCCCCCGAGCTGCAGCCTGAGGTGTGACCGGAGGCACTCTGGCTGATGGAGGGAGGACACACTGTCACAGCTCAGGGCTAGTGTTACCCTCAGACAGAGGAATGTTTTTTGCAAAGGATCAGGAGCTGCTTGGGTCCAGCTCCATGGCAAACTCCAACCTCTGGAGTTTCCCACGTTATTTTTTCAGCGTCTGTCTTCCAGGTAACAGCAGCTGTTGCATTTTCTCATGTCTCATTCCTCGGTGTGGCAATACGATCACACCCTGTCTGCTCATTCCTCTCCCCTCACTGAGCACGGCAGAGCCGGCAGGGAATCACAGGTACTTTCTGCTGACTCTGGGCAACAAACAGCAGCTCCCACATTCATCCTGCACCCACACCCGCTGCACCCCCAGGCCAGGTCTCCAGCTGGATGGGAATCCCCGCTTGGGGACACCCGTGACGTCGGTGGTGGGGTGAGGCAGGTACCTGGCAGGTACCAGGATTGGTCTGGAGACACTTGAGCTCACAGAAGGGAATTGGGAATCACAATTTGATCCCTGCCCTGGGGTATGGCCAGTCACACCAAAGCACCCTGGGGGGATGTGACAAAGCTGCTGGTGGTGATGGGAACTCCACCAGCCCCGTGACTCCTCCACAGCAGTCACTGATGGCATTTAGTGCCCTTCTGCATCCGGGGCTTGTCCTGGCCCCTTGCAGTTCCTCCCCACGCACACAGCCCTGATGACCAGGAGGATGGGCAGGAGCAATGGAAACAGCCCCCACGGGCTGCGACTTCCAGCTCCCCCCCAGGGAAGCCCCTCTCCCCAGTGGGACCCCACTCACTCCCCTCTGGAGCAGGGCTGTGGCCTGGCCCCTCAGCGAAGACGTGCTGTGTGTGTGTGTTTTGGTTCCCACCTGCCCTCCCTCTTGTTGCTCCTTGAGGGCTGATGGTTGGGGCAGGTATTGCCAGCCTGCAGCAGAGCCTGGTCACCTTGTGCCCTTGGGGGGACGATAGAGCCGTGCTCCCAGGAGGCCACTGCGGCTTCTGCGAGTGGAAGAGCCTGCGCAGCCCTTTTTGCTGGGGAGGTGCACCCGGAGCAGTCCCAGTAACCGGGCTGCACTGTCGCTTCCCACACAAGGTAACGCCTTGGCTGCTCGTCAATCCGCACTTGGCAGAGACTTTTATGAAGTCATTAACAAGAGTGAAACAGTCGATGTCTACCAGAGGCCCCAGGCAATAAATCTGCCCCGTCCCTCCCCAGCTCCCCCGAGGACCTGAGCCCCCCACCCGCGGCCCCGCTGCAGCCCCCGCTGGACCCCACCGGTCCCCACTCCCACGCCCTTGCCGCGCCCGTGGTGCCCCAGTCCCAGGGGCCGTAGCTCCACCCCGGAGCTCTAATGACACTAATGATTTTCGGAACATGAACGGGAGCCAAGGCCTGTCAGCCGTGTGTGGCTGAGGCGCAGCTTGCCCAGGCCTGGCACACGCTGGCCCCGCTCTCGCCCGGAGCGCAGCAGATCCTGCGATGCCTGGCAGTAATTACGGGCTGCAGCTCCCTAATCAGCTTTGCCTGTTACTACTTCATTAATCCGAATGCCTGGCTCAGCTCGGCGCTGTGTGACCAGCGGATGCTCAGGCTAAATTCCATCACCGGCTCAGTGCACGGATGTGGGGCTGCACCGCCAGGGCTGGGCTGAGCCCCGCTGCTGCCAACGGTCCCGGCGGGTCCCTGGGGGCCCTGCTGGTCCGATGGCGCCGGTGTCCCTGTAGTGCCAATGCTCCCTGCCCCGCGGGCATCCTGGGGGCTCTGCAGGTGGAGAGGGGCAGCTGGGCCAACACCTGCCCCAGGGCCGGTGCTGAGGCTGCGTGCGGGGCTGAGAACCGGTGCAGAGGGACCTGGTGGGACCTGGTGGGACCTGGTGGGACCAGGCTGACCCGGTGGGGTCCGGGGGGGACCTGGTGGGACCTGGCGGAGCCGGTGGGGTCTGGGGGGAGCCGGAGGGACCCGGTGGGACCAGGGAAGACACCGGGAGATGCGAGGGGACCGGGTGGGATCAGGAGGACCCAGTGGGGTCCGGGCGGACCCGGTGGGACCGGGAGGCCTCCAGAAGATGAGAAGGGACTCGGTGGGACCGAGAGGCCTCCAGGAGATACGAGGGGACCCGGAGGGACCGGGCGGGACGCGGCGCTCGGTGCCGCGGGGCGCGATCGCTGCGCACGGGCGCTCCCTGCTGGCGGCGGGAGGCGCTGNCCTGCTCCCCGCGCCCCAGCAGACCCCCCAGCCAGGCGGGCAGCCCCCGGTGCCGGTGCCGGTGCCGGTGCCGGTGCCGGTGCCGGTGCCGGTGCCGGTGCCGGTGCCGGTGCCGGTGCCGGTGCCGGTGCGGTCGGAACAGCCTCATGGCCGGGGCGGGCGCTGAGCAGGCATCTGGGACCCGCCGGGCAGAGCGGGGAGGAGAAGAGCGTGAGCCGGTGTGAGAGCTGTGCACACGCGTGTGCGCCCCTGTCGTGCCCAGTTCTGGAGGCACCGTGGCTGCCCCGCGCACTCGGGCTGCAGGGAGGGTCCCGCTGGCACTGCGGGGGGGCACACGGGACTCGGTGGTGCGGACCCTGCTCTGCTGCAGCCCCGTGACGTGTGGGAGCCATGCAGGGCTCCTTCCCGAGTGACCCCCCCTGAGGATGCCCCCAGCGGGCACACCTCGAGCCCCTGGCCCCGAGGTGCTGCAGTGCCCTGCTCTGGTCCCGGCTGCACAGGCCCCCCTGAGATTCGGGCACTGTCAGTCCTTTTTCCCTCGGTTTTGACAAGTCCCTTTGGAATTTGCTGGCTCACAGCTGCTAGAAGTATGTCCCCTGGCCCATCGGCAACATCCTGGGGATGGTGTCTGTGGAGCTGGCCAGGGTGATGGACGCCAGGGGCACGGGCCAGCCCAGCCGTGTCCTGCATGGCCAGACCCAGCACAGAGCCAGGGAGGCGCCTTTCTGCTGGGTCTGCTGAGTCCTCAGGGCTGGGACACCACCCGGCTCTGTCCCCTGAAGGGGGGCAGCGTCTGGGTGTTTGTTCGGTCACCCCATGCGACATCCCGGCTGGAGGACACGGGGCCCGGCACCTGCAGGAGCCCACTGTAGTGCACCCACCCAGCACCCCGCCTGCAGGCGCTCCCCTCTGTGCCGCCCACCTCACCGCCCCCATGGTCCCTGTGAGTCATGGGACGCGTTCCTGGGGCAGGAGGGGACATGTGCTGCAGGAACGGGCCGGCTGCGTCATCCCCTCGCTCCCACGCCCGGGGCTGGGGCGGCCCAGCTCCAAGCTGAAACTTGTCTGACAGTAATTACAGGGAAGATCAGGACTTCAGAGGATTTACATTCCTCTTGGGCCACACCTGGGAAAGAACTTTCACCATCAGCCAGTTTGAGAAATAACTTTCCACCCACGTGGCCCAGCCACAGCCCAGTGGGCTCAGGGAGCCGGGGGGCTCCTGTCAGCCCCGTTTCAGCTTTGTCCTGAGTGCTGCAGAGAGCCCCGACCCTCTGCTGCTGCCCTGGCACCTCCCGCAGGCTCTGATGCCTTTGTTCCCTGTGCAGGGTCAGTGCAGCTCGGTGCCCAACACCGCTGGAGTCGCAGCAGATGGTCGTGGTGACTGGAAACTGGGGAGGTTTGCACCAGTGTTCACAAGAGATTGGAGCCTTATGGGCAGCCAGCTTCGATTGGAGCCTTGTCAGCTGGGCTGGGGGACACCTCCCTGGTGACTCGGGGGACACGTGGCACGCACTGGGTGAGGGGCTGTGTCTGCTCAGGGCATTCCTGCCACCCGCAGCCGACCAGCAGCCTTCCCAAATTACAAACAAGGCTGGACCCACCAAGCCCCTTGGACACATCCCGTCGCTCCTGGTTGCTGCACAAGTGGGGAAGGACTCGAGTGCCTCCTGTTCCCTGTGCCTTTCCCTGTCAGCCATGAACATGGAGACACACAGGCAGCTCCCAAACCAGCTTTGCCAGGGCCACCTGCCTCCTCGTCTGCCCACTGCCGTGTTTCCCACCCTGTGCCAGTGGCCCCAAGTCGAGCCCACCGTGGGACCTCTGAGAGGCCGGGATTGCTTTGGCCAGAACGTGCTGCAGCCGCTGTGCCGAGCACGGCAGAAGGTGTGGCAGGGATGTGGGCACTGAACCCAACCCGGGTCTGTGCCTGGCACTGCTCCGTGGGCCATCGGCAGCACCAGGGACACGGGTCACCCCCGCCAGGCCAGCGTGGCACAGGGCACAGCACCGGCAGCGCCAGCCCGGCAGCCTGGGAATCGGGCACAGAGCACAGACACCAACCCCGTGGGGCTTTGGGGCATCGGCTTTGCAGGGTCCTGGGGCTCTCGGCCGCAGCCCAGGGGGGGAACAGGGGCCGTTGTGGCCTCTTGCTCCTCTCGTGATCTGGTGGGAACCGGCGCCGTCAGCACAGCACCAAGTCCAAGGTGTTTTGCAAGCAGAAGGCAGCGGGTGGTTTCCTTATTTGGCATCGCGGCGGCGGGGCGGCACACCTGGCTGGGGGCACACCTGGCTGGGGGCACACCTGGCTGGGGGCACACCTGGCTGGCGGCACGCCCGGCTGGCAGTGCCTGCAAGGGCGGCGGTGCTGACGCGGATGGGAACGCGGGCAGGACCCGCCTCGCTAATCACAGCCCGGCGCTGGGTGTGGGACAAGCCGCGGCAGGGACGCGACAGCGCAAACAACGCCGGTGACACACCTGCAGCTCAGCCCCGGGGGTCTCCTGCTCCGGGGGCTGCTGGGCAGCCCCTGTCCCCTCAATTGTGTTTGCTCCCAGCAAGGCCCATGGGCTCAGAAAGAGCCCCCGGTCAGGGAAGGCTGTGGTGGGAGGTTTATTCCTGCTGCTGTTCAGCAGTGAAGTTTAAAAAAGAGAAATTCAGCCAAAGCCTGCCCTGGACAAAGGGGGGCAACTGGGGCCCCTGGAGCCGGGTAGTGTCTCCACCTCTGACCTCAGCCCCACGGGTTTCCAACCAAACCCAGCCCCAGACTGGTGAGAACCTGCTGTGAGGCTGGAGGGTTGTGGCCTTGGGGCCAACATTAGCCCTGGCACCCCCAGCCCCGGGCTTCCCTGGGCCCCAGTGCCACTCAACCCACCAGCCTTCCTGCCCTGCACCGGATCAGCCACCGTGGCTCTGCCTCTGGCAAGTGCAGGGCTGAACCTGTGGCACGAGCACAGAAAAACCTGCAGCAGAGCCCCATGCAGAAAGGCACCGGCTCCGTCTGGGCCTGGTTTTCCCAGGAAGCCCCAAGCCAGGGGGCACAGGAAGGCCAACACATGGTGTCAGGGCAGTGTCCTTACAGCAATGCCTGTGCTCAGGGGTCCCTGGCGTCTCATAACCAAAAGAAGGGGCTGTTGCAGAGCTGTTTTCCGGCTGGAACCCCAAGGCAGCTCCTGCTGAGATTTCTCTGTCCCCCTGCCAGGCCAGCATATGCTGGATGCCAAGATAAGGGACCCAGGCAGCTCTGGGATAAGCTGAACACATCACCCCTGCAGCCCTTGGGGTGCCAGGGGAGCCCCAGGAGTGTGAGTGGGCACTGAGGCCAAACAGCTGCACAACACAGCACCAAACACGAGCCGTGGCTCTGGGCTTTGCAGCCCCAATGCCCTGAAGGACCTCGGACACGGCAGGGATTGGTGTCCCCACAACTATCCCTCTGCCACTGCAATCTGTGCCCTTCCCTGGGCCAGCCTGTCCCTGTGACTGTCTGGGCTTTGGGAGTGGGGGCACTGGGACCCCAGAGCGTGGCCATCCCAGCTCCCAGCCTGGCAGGGGGGGTGGGTGCTACGGGCAAGTGTTTTGTAAGAGGCAAATCCCTGCAGCGCCAGCGTCGTGCCAGGGTGGGTGGCTGGGCTGGGCGCTGCCAGCGTGCGGGAAGGAGCGCTGGCCCACGGCCAGTGTTTGGCCCTCGGGGAGTTGGCGTAGGCAGGGATGAGTGTGCCGGGCCTCGGGGCTGGGGAGGGGCCGGGCTGCGGCTGGAGCTTGGTTGGGATGTGCTCACACCCCGCCGGGTTTTGCCTGGTAAGTGAAATACGAACTGGAGCGAGGCAGGTGCTGACCAAGGTGTTCGGCCTGACCTGCCCCGTCTCTCTGCTCGAGTCAGCAGAGCAGGGGCAGCTCTGCCCTGGGCTCATCACTTCTGCTGCTGTTACCCAAAAATCTCCTGTTCTTTCCCCTGGCTCAGCGAGAGGTGGATTCGTCTCGGTGTCCACTCCCTGTCACACCAGGGCAGGGTTGGATGCCTGAGCTGTTTGGAAGCCAGGCTGGAACCTCCCTCGGCAGGAGCAGGAGGGTAACCCCAGCCTGGTCTGAGGAGGCATGGGACAGTGCAAAGTGGGCACTGATGCTCCAGGGAGGGCTGGGGCTGCTCCTTCAATGGACCTCGGAGTCCTGGGCATGGAGAGCTGCTCATCAAGGCTCTGCCCTTGCTGTGCCATGACAGGGGACTCTGCTGTAATCTCTGGTGTCAGACAGCATTGGCAGCACGGGGCAGGCGTAGAGGCACCTGGGAGAAGGGTCTCACTGCACTTCCCAGTGCATTCAGGATATCCATACCTGGGCACCCAGCACAGCTGGAAAGGGCCCAGGCACATACCAAGAGCCCAGCTTGGCAGTCTCTCCACAGCCCAGATCCTCTCCCTGGCATGGAACGGGGAGCTCCCTCCAGAACGAGGTGACACTGCCTGGCTCAGGGTGGAAGGGGAAGATGAAAGCAGGGCAGGATGGCCACACTGCCCTGCCCAGGTGGATCAAAGGATCATGGAATCCCAGAAGGGCTTGGGTTGGAAGGACCTTAAAGCCCACCCAGTCCCACCATAGTGGGACACCTCCCACTATCCCAGGCTGGTCCAAGCTCCATTCAACCTGGCCTTGGACACTTCCAGGGATGGGGCATTGAGAATGGACAGAGCAGGGCTGGAGCCATGCAGGGCAGCAGTGGGAGATGAGTTATTTCCCAGCTGTGTCCTTGGCTGGTCCTTGGCCACGCTGGGCAGCCCAGCCATGCTTCAGTGAGGGAGCCAGCAAGAGCTGAGCACAGCACCTTTGCCCCTTTCTGTGGCAGCTCTGTGTCCCATGGCCAAGGTGTGACAAACTGCAGTGGAGCAGGAGGTGTCTGGCAGGAGCAGGTTCCTTGGCGTGTGCCAACAATCCACCCTCCCGCCCAGCACGGCCCGATGCCGAGGCTCTGACTCAGCCCTGTACTGGTTGTGTCTGGTTCCAGCAGCTCCCGACCCCATCAAGAGAGGTGGAATGAAAATCCTGTCGTGGCTGTCCCTGTCCCGGCTGCTCAAGCTGCTCTTGATGCCTGGTCTGGGCCCCTCCACTGCAGAGAACCCTCCAGCCCTGCTCCCCATCACTGGCAGGGGCCAGCACTTCCCAGAGCTCCCAGAGGCTCTGCGGGTGTGGGATGGTCCCTGTGATCCCTGTTCCCGTGTCGGGCTCATTCCAGGCTGACACCGAGTCCCCAGCTAAGGGACAGCCCTGACAAGGGGGACAATTTTTTGTTGTATTCGCTGCCACGTGAGCACAGAGCAGCGTCTGCACAGGGCATCGACCTTGGCCAGGGGAATCCCTGTGGGTGCAGGACAGAGCCCACGGGAATGAGATGGGAACTGGCTGGGGCTGCAGTGGGGGGCACAGCACACCTGCTCTGCAGGAAATCCATGTAGAAACCCCCGTGGGAGAAGCCCTCAGCACCTCTGTCCCCAGGCTCGGAGGGACAGAGCTGCATCCTTCTGTCCCTCAGGTACCGGCAGGGAGCAGCTGGGTGGGCTGAGCCGGGTCTGTGCCCGCTCACCTGCCCCGGGTCCGTGCCCGCTCACCTGCCCCAGCAGCACGGGCGGGCTCAGCCCGTGCTTGGAGCTCTCCTGGCACCTCGCGGAGAGCAGCGGAGTCACAGGAGGGAGGGAGGGAGGGAAAGAGGGAGGAGTAAGCAGGAGCTGAGCAGTGCGAGGGAGGGTGAATAAATCCCCATTAACCGAGTGACTGTAACACAGCCGGAGCCACGTTGGAGGTCACTGGGTTGACAGGAATCGGGATGTGCCCACGGCTGGCCCTTGCTGCGCACACAGGGGAGAGGGGCTGCGAGGGGGAGGCGTGTGGCACCCTCTGAACCTCTGTCACATCATGTCCAGTGTCTCCATCCCGGGAGCATCTGGCAGCTGGGACCACAGCGAGCATCCCACGGGCCCCGACCGCGGGTGGGCAGCGGCCAGTTCGCATAACATCCCAGGATCTGCAGATTTTGGGGTGTGGATGCCAGGAATAACTGTGTAAGGAAAGGGAATGTGGGACTTGAGCAGGGATTCCCTGTGCTGCCTCTGGCCCTGTGACAGCCAGGTTCACCCCGGCCACGCCACAGCTCTTTCCAGGAGCAGGTTAATCACCAGGGCTGACGCCTGTCAGTGCTGCCTGTGCTAATTAATGGGATCAAACACTGCACCTCAAACATCCAGCTCATCCTGACTCCCGTCTGTGCAGTCACACAGAGGCAGCAGGAAGGATGTCGGAGGAGAAAAGCCTGTTTCTAGGAATGTCCCAGCCCGGAGGGCATTGCTGAGCTGCGGGAGAAGCAGTAAAGCCAAATGCCAGGATGATTCTTTGCTTTCTGCTGCACTTCCCAGATGTACTGGTGGGAGCCACGACCCCCCACCTCACAGCACAGGGTGAAATGGCCTTGCAGGACCCAACAAATAGAGACCTGCAGTGACCCCGGGCAGGTTGCCCACCAAGAGCCCCCCCAGGGCTGCAGCTGCAGGACCCTCACCCTCGGCGTGGAGCAGCATCACCCCGAGCTCTCCGGGCCTGATGTGCCACGCACACACACAGGGGCACACGGGAGCTTTTCCCCCAGCATCCCGGGGCCTGGCAGGGGCACCGGTGCCCTCACCACCCGCGCGTTTCCTCGCCGCGGGGCCGCGTGTGCCACTCGCTGCCAAGGGACACGATGGCTCCCAGGAGCCACCGCCAGCCCCCGGCAGGACTGCGATGCCTTCGAGTGGCACAGCACACAGACGGCTCTGCGCCCTCCTCCTGCTGCCCCTGAGCTGCCCCTGGCACCTCACCTGGCACCCGGAGCCCCCGCCCAGCCCCAGGGGGGTTTGTGCGCACAAGGACACTCGGGGCCGCCCGCGGAGCTGCTGCTGCAGGAGAGCGGCATTGCCACCTCGTGGGGAGCAGGGAGCGGCACCTCCCCGGGCACGGCGGGCCGGGAGCAGCAGGAGGAGACAAGGCAGAGCCAGGAGGGTGCAGGGGGCTCAGCCCCAGGGCCCAGCCGAAGCCACCCGGGACTGCAGGCGCCAGCTCTGAGTCCTGCCCTGAAGGACAAACCCTGGCCAGCGATGGGCTCAGCTCTGGTGTCCCACACACCCGAGCCTCTTGTGGTGTTGGCCCAAAGGCTCTGGGTGCCCAGCGGTGAGGACACAACCCAGGGTGTGGCCTATGGACCCTGTGGACCCGGACTGATGCTGATAAATCAACTCTTCGGGGTCTCCTGGACATCGGGGCTCAGCAGCAGGGCCAGTCTGCCCAGAGCTGTCCCCAGACTGGAGGGACCAGTAGCTCTGCTCCAGGGTTTGGTGTTGAATGTGAAAAGCAGCTCTTGGGCTGCAGGGAGGACTTTGGAACGCCTGCAGCAGAAAGATGCAGTGCAAGCCTCCAATCGCTCCCCCTGTCTGGCTACTCACGGGAGGGCTCCTTCTGAGGAAGGGGAGGAGAACCTGAGCAGAAAAAGAGGAGGGGGAAGACCCATCTGCTCGTTCGTGGTGCTTGTGGAGCAAACTGACATGTTAATAAAAATTTCAGCCATTTCTCCCCCTGATCTGTCACACACAGGAATGGGCAGATCCCTCCGAGGCGACTGGAGTGACACTGAAATTCCTTCTGCCTGGTGCGAGAGGAACCATTTGCCTTTCTCTTAAATAAAACCCCCAAGAATGATGCAACATCCGAGCATGTGACGGCTGCCAGGGCTGCAGATGGCGGCTCACCCAGCTGCCAACGACCTGCCAACCCCCCCCGGTGCTCCAGGGTGGCTCCGAAGGGAGCAGGGACACCCACCCAGCGAGCTGAGGCTGCAGGCACCCAAAAGGAGCTAAGGAGCCCCAGAGGAACAACCCCCAGCCCAGGGAGGATGTTCCTGTGCCATGTGCAGCTCCAAGCTGCTCCCAGAGGAGAGTTCCCACTCCATCTGGATCTGTATGGATTGGGATTCTGGTAACTGTGGAGGGGATTTACTGTTCTTCCTATCTGGAGTCTCGGGGTATTTTTAGCCCCTGCTCCACGTCTCCCAGCGGGATGGGATGTTCCTGTGCCAGCAGGAGCCACTGAGGGGACACACCTGCCAATCTGGGGGGGAGTGCACAGCAGCACTGGGATACCGATGGAATGGCTGTTGGCAGCTCAATCCCAGCAGGGAGCCAGGCCCTGGGCCCCCGAATTGGGACTCTGGAGCAGGACTGAGCCTGAGATCACCAATTCCTGCTCCCTGCCCCGACTCCTGCACAGAACACCTTTGCCTCCCCCACTGCAGGAGGGTGGGGGCTGTGCCCTAACTGGGGTTCCTGGGCTGCCCCAGCCAGGCCAGCGGGATGCCCCGGGAGCCCAGGGATGGGCTGCTGAGGAACCCAGCTGCCCCTGGCCAGGCTGAGCTTGGCCAAGGCCTGACAGACTGTGCCAGGGGACTTCATTCCAATAAAACCCCTCCTTCCCTGGCAGAGGCTGGTGACCTCCCCAGCATCTCCCCTGGGCACCAGCGAACCGAGATGCCCTGGGGAGCATCGCCCTGCCCGCAGGGTGGGCACAACGCCCCCCATCCCTGGAGCCCCGTGGGAGCCCCGTAGGCCCGGGGGGCTCCGGCAGGACGGGCCCGGTGGGAGGGAGGGATGCAGGGATGGGAAGGGCCGAGCTGGGTACCACGGCCAGGCTGGGCGGTGAGGGGCGGGCAGGAAGGGGGGGAAGGGGAAGGTTTTGGGGGTCCCAGAAGGATTTGGGGGGGGGTGCGAGGGTCCCGAGCACATTTGGGAGGCGTTGAAGGGGTTTAGGGGTGCGGGTGGTTTTGGGGTGGCCGGGGAGGAAGCTGCGCAATCCCGAGGGAGTTCGACGGGGAGGGGAGGGTGTTAACAGGCGGATTTTAG
>VXBA01002723.1:2083-17380 GCA_013399895.1 Serilophus lunatus
GGGGGTGGGCTTGTGGGGGGACTGAGGTGGCTGGTGCGGGGTTTTTCCGTGCGGGCGGTGCCGTGAACTGCAGGGATGGTCTTTGCGGGCACCCACAGACCGTGGTGGTTTGGGGTGTTTCTCAAGGGGCGTGGGATGAGGGTCCCTTCCCATAGCAGACCTACCACACCCCACCGGTAGCGTAGGGTGACTGCTGTCGTGTGCCTGGCACTTCCCATCACACGAGGTAAGTTGGGAGACTGCTTCCCAGAGATGACACAGGAGGGATTCCGTCTGCTTTGTACAGCTCTGCTGGGAGGGGTGTGTTTGGGGCAGGCCTGAGTATCGATGATGAAGCTTCTCTAACTGCTGCATAAGGCCGAGTGCACTGTGCGGATACCAACCTTGGAGAGCTGAGGACTCAGAACTGCCCTGCTGCAGCCAGGGGCGCTTGTGCCACCCTGTGACCACACTGCTCTCCATTCAGGTATCTCCAGGGACAACTGGCATAAGCGTCGCAAAACTGGAGGCAAGAGGAAGCCCTACCACAAGAAGAGGAAGTATGAGTTGGGGCGACCTCCTGCCAACACCAAGGTGGGTGGTGTGGGGAGGGCGGTCAGAGCTGTTTTCATAATCGAGTTGCTGGTCGTGGTAGAGGTTTAAATATCTTGCTTTTCTGTGAGGGGATGGACTTGTGCTGCTGCTGCTTTAAAAGGTGGCACTCTCCCCTGTGCCGATGGAAAGCAGAGATATGTTTTTGCTGCAGGAGGCAATTGGAGTGATGAAAGTTCCACCTTAGGTAGATGCATCAGACCGTTCTGGTCATTTACTGTATCTGCCGATGCTGGGGTTTGTCATAGTTACACTGACCACGTTGCCTTCGAGGTTAGAAGTGAGCTGGGCTCCAGTGGGAGCTGTGCAGCATTCCAGCACCAACAGCACCCTGGTGTTTGTTCCTGACTGCAGATTGGCCCGCGCCGGATCCACACGGTGAGGGTTCGGGGTGGAAATAAGAAGTACCGAGCCCTTCGGCTGGATGTCGGCAACTTCTCCTGGGGATCGGAATGTAAGTGCATCCTGCACCTGGTGTGTGGAAGGGGAAGCTGTGCTGGTCTTGGGAACTCCTGCAGAGTAGAGGGCTGGTGGTGGAAGCATGGATTCATGGGCTGGGATTGAACATCCTGGAGCTCGCAGTGGTGGCTCTGAAGCAGCATGCATAGTGATGATAACTGTGGCCTTACGTGGCCTTAAGGGACTTGGATGTCTGCTAAGTTCACAGTGATGGGAGTGTCATAGTTACACTGAGTGACATGCTTGCATTACCTTTTTGTGGGGTAGGGGGACTACAGAGGGACAAAAAGCCCAAGTATGGGTAGCTCTTCGTAAATGCAGCTTTTGCTTATCAATGAACACGATTACTAAAGTCGTTCTGTGCAGCAGAGAAAGGTGCTGAGGGTGTTTGTGAGGAGGCCTGCCCCTAGGATAGTGTTAAAATTAGCATGTGCAGTTTAATTTATACTGATGCTTTGCTAAGCAAAAGTGGGAAGCCCAGAAGCAAGAGGGGAATCTGTTGTATTTTCCCAGAACAAGGGACTTACAAATTGAAGACGATATCACTTGAGCCTGGGCCCAGTCAGTGTTCCTGAGTATGATGGTAAAACAGCAATAAGAAAGGTGATGGGTCAATGACCAGCATGGTGTGAGGGGACAGGACATGCTTCCAGTCATCACAGAGCATTGTCTGTGCTGTGAAAAGTGCCATTACAATATTGCAGATTTTAAAGAGGCTGAATGTACCTTGCAGAACAAGAATGAGGTACGTGAGTGAAGGGAGAAAACCCATGTTGTGTCTGGCCTTGCATATGTGGAGGACTGTCTTCAGGGCAGGTTACTGCTAAACAGGCAAATCTAGTAGCTAAGGCTGCATGCTTCAGGTAGGTCTTGAAAGGGTTTAAACACCAGCTTCCCCTCTCAATTTACTCAAAAACTGTCATCCTATAAAAGTGATTTCTGTTATGTGCTGCAGAGCAGTCTGGTCAGTATGACTTAATTCAGTAATTCTAGGAAGTTCATACAGCATTGGGCTCTGTGTGCAGTATTGTTTGGCATCTGCTGAGCCATCTTTAAGTCTGGAAATATATTTACTACCATTGCTTAGGTATTTTTGGAATTAGTTCCAGCAAGATCCCTCGTTTCATGTGGGAGGGATTCAGTTTCCAGGTGTAGACTCCTGTCCTAACAACAGAAAGCCTGACTGATGAAAAATAGATGCATCTTTTAGTTACATTAAACTCAGCTCCAGGACGGTGCACGGGGCAATGAGTGCGAGGTGGTTTGAAGGGGGTGTGTATGGGATGCTGTGGGCTGCGTCCTCAGTTGTCTGATCCCTGTAGGTCTGAATTCATGCTCTTCTTTTGAAAGGCTGCACTCGCAAAACCAGAATCATCGACGTGGTGTACAACGCTTCCAACAACGAGCTGGTGCGGACAAAGACCCTGGTGAAGAACTGCATCGTGCTCATCGACAGCACCCCGTACCGGCAGTGGTACGAAGCCCACTATGCTCTGCCCCTGGGACGCAAGAAGGGAGCCAAACTGGTACGGCTGGGGTCGTTGTGCTGACTCCCTGCAGAGCAGAGTCTGCCCTGCCAGAGGCAGTTACCCATCCTGAATGGACAGAGCCTGCCACAGGAGGGTTGGGTACCCAGCAGTGATGGTTATCTGGGCTGTGTTCCCATGGGTTCCTGGCTCTATTAACGCAGTGCTTGGTACCAGGAGCTCTCCAAGGCATTGTAGCTGTTTGCACACAAGGACCTGCCTGTCAATCTCTTTGTCTTCTAATGATGATAACTTTGTCCAGTTCTGCTACTGAAAGGAGAGCGATGACATTTTGTGTTGCTGAGGAAGACTTTACAGGTCAGGTTCTTGTAGTGGGGAGTGATTGCTTTGGTGAGGAGCTTGTGGATTACTAACTGAACTTTAGTGTTTTTAAGTGTTTTGAAACTATCCAGAGGCATAAATTTGTTACAGATCCTAACCCCAGGTACTTAAACCCCCATGTGTGGCATTCAGGTCTAGGTCAGCTCCTTGTATTAAGAACAAAGCACTTCTCATTTGAGTGCTGTGTGGTGCAGAAGCAGGGGAGAGCTTGTAACCTGTCTGCCTGGGCTTGCACCACACTCAAGTGCTCACCATACTTCCGCAGAGCGAAAGAGGTATTTTTTTGGAGAATTAGTTCGCCAAAGAAACCTTTGCAGTTTCATTTGCCTGAGAGCAGCCTTCCCTAGGGCAATACACTCTGTTGCCATCAATTACTCTGGTTAGCAACGTTGCATTTCTTGGTCTCAAAAGTGAAACACGGCACCTGGTTCTGTGAGGTTGAAGTATTTGTACCTCGTCAAGGTATGACTTGGGAAACAGTACAGTGCCGAGAACACAAGGTTCTCCTTCATGTTAGTGGAAACCACCTATGCTAGTGGAAGGTGAACACTGTTTTAACTTCTTTTATTTTTTTTTTGTTATGGTCTTGTTTTTAGACTCCAGAAGAGGAGGAAATACTGAACAAGAAGCGGTCAAAGAAGATCCAGAAAAAATATGATGAGCGAAAGAAGCATGCCAAGATAGCAAATATTCTTGAGGAGCAGTTCCAGCAAGGAAAGCTACTTGGTGAGTCTCTGGCAGCAGAAGTGTGGATGGGGATGAGGGAGTCAGACCACAAACAGGGTAGCAGAGCAAATCTTACTCTTTCTTTGGGGTCATTTGAAGTTCTGCTCTCTGTGATAAAGCTAACTGCAGTGAGGTGTTCTCCATGGGTGCAGGAATGTCTTCTGGGTCTTAAATGTAATTTGTTCTTTTGTCTTCTCTGGACATAACTCACATGTGGCAGAGTCAGGAAACCTGCTTCTGAATTGTTGCATATCCCAGCTAGGCTCCTGAAGTTGATTATTCCTGGTTGGCCTTTGAGAAAAAAATGGGGCTCAAGACTTGCAAAATGAGCGAGTGTCTGTCAGAAAATTGTCCTGGAGGCATCTAACAGCTTTGATGTTTCAAGCTCTAGCAAATAGTTGAGTGTTCTGAAGTCTTCTGGTGATGAGACCTTTGTCCAGTTCTGCTACTGAACCTGAGCGATGACAGTTTGGAGATCTGAGGAGGACTTCATTAGGGGCTCTGCAGCTGGGCAGGTTCCAGAGCACGGTACCACAAGAGGAGGTGCTGAAGCCACCACGTAAACTGGTGACTCTCAGTTACTGATGATTTGCTCATCCATGCTGTTGCAGAGGCTGTGTTCAGTTTGTTTTCATTGGTGTGTACACTGGGGGGATGAATTGGTAAACTGGTAAACTTTAACTGCATGACTTCTCCTTCCAGCCTGCATTGCCTCCAGACCTGGACAGTGTGGCCGAGCCGATGGCTACGTGTTGGAAGGCAAGGAATTGGAGTTCTACCTGAGGAAGATCAAGGCCAGAAAAGGCAAATGAATAAAAATTACTGTGCTGAGACAATGAATAAAACCAGGAGTCTAGTACAATAAAAGGTTGCGTGGTTATTTGTGTGCAGGATGGAAGGGGCTTGTGTAGCTCTGCCTGCCTGTACAATGGGAAGGAAGATGGCTCTCTAGTAATCCCTGAGTACTTCAGTGACTTCAGGCAAAACTTGATCCGACATGCTCTTGACTAAAATGTCTCCCTGATTCTAGGACAGTGACTTATAAGACCCAAGTGAGTGTGGAAAAGAGTTGTCAGACTTGGCTGAAATGAAGACTGTTCAGCACTGGAGACCAGTGAGCAGCAGGAACATGCAAGCGTCCACCCCCCGTTAAGAGTTCTGGGCTCCTGGGGTCTGGCTGTCTCCCCTGTTCTGTGCTGTGTTGGGTCACCATGTGCTGCAGTTGGGGTGCTGAAGGGGTGTCAGAGAAAGGGGCTACCAAGTCTTCTGAGAACCTGACTGTTACATGGTTAGCCTCTGCAGCTGGTAACTTGTCTCTTAACTTTCCACGTGCTCCCATGCCTTGGTTCAGGCCAACAGCCTCTTTTGCTGTTGCCATGATGTTTACTGCCTGGTTGTACAACTGCCTGGTTGTACAACTGCCTGCACGGTCCAATACCTTTTAACCAAACTTGGCTGCACTGTTCGATGACCAGCTGGTTTTTCCCTGACCTCCTTGGTCTCATTCCAGTGCAAGATCAATTCCTTCTAGCAGAAGGGCCAGGCTCACCTTATGGTCTGTCCCTTTCGAAAGCTGGATACAAAGTCCAGCATTCTGCCCTGTCGCTTGGGGTGGAATTGGAAAGTTGTGATGAACAAAAGGTCTTCCAGATATTTTGGTTGGGTGATGTCATTTCCTTGGGGCTGCTGTCCTTAAGGAAACCCAGCACAGTGGATCTCTGAAGAGTTTCCAAGTGCTGAAGTCAGGAGCCCATCTGAGGGCTGGTCCTGTGCTGTAGGGTAGGCCAGGGTCACACTCCTTGTGCCTGCCAGGTGGACACACTGTATGCCTCACCCCATTTTTGTATCTTTAGAAAGCCTCATCTATCTGTAGAATCATTCTAGTGTGAGTCAGGCTGTCTGCAGCCCCAGCCTCATGATTTTTAATTCTGAACTAAAGGAGTTGCCCCATGATCATTTTGCCCCAAGCAGAGCAATGGTATAGACCCAGTTCTCTAGTGCCTTAAAATGCAACTGCCCCACAAATAGCTTTGTTTGGGACGTTTCTTCTGTGATGCTGTGCTGCATCTGCAGTGTGTGACAGCAGGAGGTGCTGGCGGGCTCGAATGACCTGAGCTGGGTGGGTTCATTCTGCCTTGCTGTCAGGGAGCTGAGGATGGATCTGTGCCAGATCTAGGGACACCAACCACGCTGGAGAATGGCACCTGTTCCCGGTGGCCATGGCAGCATGTTGTGACGGTGTGTGTTGACGCTGCCTCGTGGGTTGGGTCTGTGCTGGTGGGCACTGAGCAGAGCCGTCCTGCACTTCAGGAGTCCCTGGCAGCGGGACCTGGGCTAGGCAGGATGTTTGCACAAGCACATTCCTTCTCCATAGTAATCAGGCATAAACTTTCCCTGCTCTCCAGCAACGCCTGCTTTCCAGAGAGGTGGAGTGGAGGCGATAAGGGCACTTTGGGGCGGGGATGTGTCATGGCTGTTTCCTCTGAGTGTGTTTCTTCTCTCTGTACAATGCAAACAGAACTCATGGGGACTTTGTACAGATGGAGAAACAGGTTCATGGAGCAAATGCCAGCTTGATGTCAGAGTAGGAACTGTAAAGCTGTCCCCTGATGAGCAGGATTTTGGCTCATCAATGCTTATGAAGTTACTGCCCTGGGAAACATCTGCCAAGGGCAACCGCCCATGGGAATTAAAGCAGCGTTTACACCCACTGGTGCTGTGCTGGAGGTGTGACATGGGAAGAGAATGGTGGAGCTGGGCAGGGGCATGTGGCATCTGGCTCTCAAGGTGACACAGGCTGTAGGACTTCATGTGGCTTGGCTGTAGGATGCATAGTTTCTTGTCTGCTTTTGCACAGCTCTGTGGATAGCACAGGGATTTACCTGCCTGGAAGGGGGGAAACCTGCCATGTACTGAGCCAGGAAGCGATGGGCAGGGTCAGGGGTTAAGCACAGCTTTATCCTGGCTAGACTTGGGAGGTGCCAAAGTCTGGACTAAGAACCTTACCAGCTTCTACAGGTGCAGGGTCTGAATTTTAAAAAGCTAATTTTATACAATGAGCAGCTGGCAATATAACTCAGGTGTTTTGTTTCCTGTTCCTTGCTGTTAAGGACTCAGCTCCATGCAGTATTAACTTTGGGGTATTTTCACACAACATGGTCCAGCCCAGAAAATTACCTTGTTATTCTTTAACAGGTCCAGCAGTGACCTGGAGGGCAGTGGAGGAGGAGCAGGGCTTCTTTGTTGGGGGGATTTGAGAGCTTTAAAGGGAGAGAGGCTTTCAGGAAAGGGGCCTTCTTAGCTAATATTCTTAGGAGAAAAACATGAATCAGTGCAAGAATCCTGTAGGGGCTGAAAACATATTCCTGGATTTTTTTTCTGGCTATATCATCTGATCTAATACCTCACAACCATCACAACCCTTAGACAAAATCCAAATTCACCCACTTTTTGGATAAATGTGACGTCCCTGCTGTCTCACTGAGAGTGGTGTACAACCATGAAGACAATAAACTTGTACAGGAGCTTGTAGATGTTGCCTTTCCAGAGGAAGAGCAGCTTGGAGAAGCCTCCAAAATGGTAGTTGGTGACTTTCAGTGTCCAGGTAATGGTCATTGTGGATCAGCCTCACACCTCAGTGGAAGAGTCCTTGTCACTGGTTGCTGGCTAAATTGGGGAGAACTGGAGTTCCCACCACCATCCAGGCTGTGAGGCCTGGGGACACAGACTCCCATGCCAAGCACTATGGCCCACCAGCAGGATTGCCCTGCCTTTCCCACACCTGCTGCAGTTGCTGCCTGCCTGCACTCTCCTGTCCCATCAGTGTCTCTTCCCCATAAGTAATACAATATGGGCCTGGGGAGCCAAGGCCTCCTCTTGATGGGCTGGGGCTGTTGCAGACAGGGAACTTCAGGTGGGTCACACCTCCCTCCACCAGTCAGAGAGATTTGGGTGGAGGCTGGAGGTACCATAGCTGGAACTGGGCAAGACCCAGTGGGGTGGTTTGGGTTGCTCCCCTTTGCAGCCGTGGCACCTAAATTTAGGTTTCATGAGAAGAAGGGGAAAGTACAAGGTGCTGCGTCACTCCCAGCAGTGCTGGGAATGGGACCCCAGGGTATGCGGTCAGAGAGGGCACCCAGGGAGGCTGTGGGATGTTTCTGGAGCAAAGGTGTAAAATACAGCTGGTGCTGCCCAAGTCCAAGTCTGCAACCATAGGCTGGGATGCAGCCCCCAGGGACAGCTGCTGACCCTACCGGTCCTGCCTCTGCCCATGGCAGCTCCCGGTCCCTTCATGTCCCTGGTGGCAGTTGGAGATAGCGTGAGTCAGGGTACAAATGGGATGCCCTGGCTGTAGTACTCGGCAGGGGATGATGGAAGCATATTAAAACCTGGCATCAGGACACTTCCCAGAGCCCAGAAGGAAGCAGGAAAGGAAAAATTTCAGGGGGATATAAAACAGTGGGAAAGACCTGTGAGTGTCAGGGGACGTGCAGGGAAATCAGCCCACTCTCATCCTCAACCCGTGCTGGGGCTGGGATCGAGTTCTGCCTGGAGCCCATGGCTCGTCCCACCATGGGCTGTTGGAAGCCACACCGTGCACTGCAGGAAACACCACTTCCTTTGCCGGCCAGAGCGCTGCGTCCTGCCCTGCCCAGATCCCTCCCTTCCTGCCTGGGCATCAGGCCCAGGACGGCTCCAGAGCAGACGAGGCGGGCTGATGGGGTTTCCAGCCTGGAGAATGTTCCCCAGGGCAGGAGGAGCAGAGCTCTGCTGTCCCTGCACCCTTCCTCAGAGAAGGGCTGGAGCATCCATGAGTGAGACTTCCTTGGGGTACCTGTGCAGGGGGTGATTTATAGCACAGTCAGCCTTAGTTCTCTTCCCAGGAGCTCCACAAATCTCTGCCCTTTTCAGGAATCGCAGCGTTTACAGCAGGCTGACACCCTCCCTCCTTCCCCAGGCTGTAAATCCTAGTGCAAGGTAGAGGCCTCACTGGCCCTCAGCCAGTGCCCAGCTGTGCTCCACCAGGCAGATAAAGTTCCAGTTCCAGTGATGCTGGGCAAGACCCACAGTGAGGCATTACCCACAGCATGAGAAGGGAGATGGGGTAGGAGTGAAGCCCACCATCCCTGCTCTGCCCACATCCCACCAGCTTTCTCCCCACCACCCCAAATCACACTGACAGGGATGGAGCCACATGCCTGGAGTAAAATGATTTTATTGAGAGCTGGATCCTACAGGGCTCTGGTGCTTCTCAGTGTGTGTGTGTGTGTGCACCTCACACACCTCACACTCACCTGTGCACAGTCCCTGCACACACGTGTGCACGCACACTCATGCATGCAGCAGCACATGTGCATTGGTTGTTTCAAGTCCCCATATCACATTGGAATGTGGGGTAGGCAACAGGCAGAGTCACTCCAGGCTCCCCCAGCCAAGTCCAGGGCACCCCATCCATATGTGACAGCCCTTGCAGACCACACAGCCCAGGCCAGCCCCATTTCACGTCCCCAAACCCTGTTCTCTACGGGCTGGGGAGCAGCAGTCCATGCCAGATGCCATCTGGCTTCAGCAAGAGAGGACGGAGGCTCTCTTCAGTGGGTCTGGCATGCACAGTACTGTCACCTGCTCCTCAAAACCAGCTCCCATCTCTTCTCCATGTCCCCAGACATCACCAGCCTGTGGCAGGGTCCCCTGTGCCCAAAGTATCCTTACAGCCCCTGCTCAGCTGCAGCACATGGCAAGTGATTGGTGTGCATGGTAGTGATGGGGAAGGGATGGGCATTTGGAGGTACGGCTTTGCAAACAGCCACCGTAAGCTACAGCAAGACAGCTCATGGCTCTTCTGTTCTGCCAGCTTTCACTCCTGCCCAGCCACTGCCATCCTGCTGATGTGTCCCAAACACAGCCTTGAATCAGTGCAGGTCAATGGTCTCATACTCCAGGTTGTCCGAGTCCTCCAGCTCGATGCCAGGTACCAGGTTGTAATAGTTGGTTGACTGACTCATGTAGATCTTCTCTCTGTTGGCAGAGTCCTTCAAGACTTCACTCACGCTGACAGTGTCCACCTCTGGCTCACTGCCCCCCAGCTCCTCTGCCGTGGCTACTGAGGTAGCCAGCTGCCCTCCATGTGTTGGCACCTGGGAACTGCTGGGGGATCCCACCTGAATCTCCACCTCCTCATAGAGGTCTCTGCCACTCTCCAGTGGATCCATGAAGGGCTGGAGCAGGACTTTTTTCTCAGTCTTAGAAGGAGTGGCAGGCAGCTCATAGTGGATGTAGTGGTGGGGCTCTGCAGGCACTGGCACATTGCCCCTCTCTGCCGTGGCCAGGTGGCTCTGGGACCTGTTTTGAAGACTGTAATTGGTCTTCTTCTTCTGCCTGCAGAAGCACCAAGTGACACTGGCGAGGATGAGGAGAGGGGGCAGGCAGATGAAGAGGGCGGTGAGGCCGTGTGAGCGGCATATCTCATCCCGAGGGATACGCTGGAGGTCCACGCCATGGTACTGCTCCGGTGTGTGGCAGATAACCTCAGCAGCCAGGTTGGGCCGACCCTCCAGGTTGGTGAGCAAAGCACAGCTACAGTCCCAGCTGTTGTTGGAGAGCTGAAGCTGAAGCAGAGATGGCTTCAGGAGGCTGGCAGGAAGGAAATTCAGGGAATTGAAGCCCAAATAGATCTCCTGGACCTGGGATGATTCTTTCAGGAAAGACCTGGGTAGCTCCTGGAGCTGGTTGCTGTCCAGATAAATGACCCTCAAATTAGGGGCATCTTCCAGAAAGGTTCCAGGGAGATTTTCCAGTAGGTTGTGACTTAAGTGCAAGATCTCCAAGGCAGGGGGGACTCCCTCTGCATTGCTTATAGTCGTGATACCACAGTTTGAGAGGTAGAGCTCCCGCAGCCCCTGCACTCCTACCAGTGTGCCCCAATCCAGGTGAGTGATGTTGGAGCTGGTGAAGTTGAGACAACAGCTCTCAGGGAGCGGAGCCTCCCGGAAAGCTTGGAAGTCCATAGACTCTGAGCAGTTGCAGCTGGGCGATGCTTGGTCGAGGGCAAGGCTGACAGTGAGCAGGAGGCTGCCGCAGAGGGACACAACCCCAAGCCCGGCGCCTGCGAGAAGAGCAGAGGGGACGGTGACTCCTTGTGCGACCTGCCCTCCCGCACCCCTTGCTCCAGCTCTTCCAGGGTGCGTGTGTGTGTGTGTGTGCTTGAACCCTGCTTTCCCACCCCCCCACCTCCCCCCACGAAAGGAACACGGTCCTCGCAGATCCTCCCGGAGCCGTTTCCCAGTGCTACCGCCCGTCGCCAGCCCGGGGCTGCTTCCCTCCCGACGTCCCGCTGTCTGCGGGCAGCGAGCGACCCTCGGTGCCGTGCCCGTGCCCCCGGTGCCCTGCCCGGCCTCACCTGCCGCCGCTCGCCCCATCCTGCGGGGCCGCTCCGTGTCCCGCCGCGCTCCCGCCGGGAGCGGCCGTCGACTCCGCCTCGCTGCGGGGCGGCCCCGCCGCATCCCGGCCCGGCCCGCCGCCCGCCCTTAAACTTCCAGTGCTCCGTGCCCTCGCTGGGCTCCCGCCAGCCATGGACCCTTCAGAAGCATTGTGCAGCGGTACCCCGCAAAACATTTTGACGCAGGTCCCCTACAGTCAATCCACCCAATGCCGCCCCTTCCTCTGCCGCACCCAATAAACCACAGCCCCCATCCCTTCATCATTCTTTCCCTCTCCATCCCCCAGAAACAATGTCCCTCCCCATCTTTCCCCTCTCTGGCCCCCTCATAAGCCATCCCTCCAGTCCCCTTCATGCTCCATCATCAGCCCCCCAGGCTCCCGGAGAGGTGCTGGACGGCTCTGCTGAGTTCCTCTCCCTCCAGGGATAGGGAGAGGGCTCTGCCCGACTGGTTCCCACATCCGTGCACGGTGCAACTCTCCTTCCATTCTGCACAAGTACTAGGCTGGGAAGGAGAGCATGAGCACTACATTTCCAGCAGTGCTGGTGAGGGACCTGTGTTTCCACACTCTGAAAGTGCACCCGTACTCACTGCAGGGTGAACCGGGTAAACTGAGGCACATGGCGTCGTACCAGCTGTACTTTCCTTCGTTACTGGGGTGAGAAGGGACCTGGGCTGAGTGTGTGTGCAGTGCCCAGTGTGGTGCCAGAGCCCAGTGGGGTGACCACAGTAGGGCAGGGCTCTGACAGCCACTCTTCAGCCTGGATGATGGTGCACAGTGCTGGGACATCTGACATGCTGCATGTGTGGGGTGCCTCAGAGGCCTCTCAAGCACAGTATACCACTGATAAAAGCGCTGGGTTGTCTCAGGCTTCTTCAGCCAGCCATGCTACCGTGAGGAATTCAGCAATGTTTGAGAAGGCATCAGGCTTCAAGAGTTTCTTCACTTGGTTTCACCCTCCACTCATGATACCAGGGGTTCCTGATGCATAACAGGGGTGGGATGGGATGGGATGGGAAGGGAAGCAGAGTCAGACAAATCCCGGCTGCTGGAGTGGGATGCAGGAAATGGTGATTTGCAGGAAGGGGCCTTGCAGGAAGGGAGATACAAGCAGCATACTGGCTTGAAAGGGTGAGAATTGCCTCCCGTGGTGCCCTGAACACAGTCATACAGCCTCAAGCTTGAACCCAGAGGCTGGAGTCTGCTAATATCCTACTTGGGATAAAGCCTCCCCCGCCCCACTCCTGTCCCTCCTCCAGGGCAGCAGCTGAACCAAAAGCCTCACTGAAGGAGACCTGAGGCACCCTGAGCCTCCCTGGGCCAAATCTTGCCTCTCAGGTGGTACCTTCCACTACCGGCATTTGACATACCACCCCAGATCCAAGTGCTTCCTTAATACAGAAGGATTCCTTAACTAGTATCCTTTAATGTCTCCCTCCAGACAATTTTGCTCTGATTTGCAACATCCCCAGGCAACTCCTGGGGTGCATTGGCCTCTGCCAGTGCTGGTTCTTCCTTCCTCGGCTCACCCAAAGGACCAGCCACTCTCTCCATCCTCCTACTTGGTGAATGCAGCCCTATGTTTTGCAGGAGCTGTGCTGAGGAATGGGAAAACCCCACTCCTGAGGGAGTCAGGGCTGTCACCCCAATCCTGGAGAGCTTGCCTTCACCCCGATGCTTGGCTGGTGTTGCTCTTGCAGCCTAGGCAGCGCATGCAGAGCACACAGCAGCATCATGCAGCTGCCCTGGGAAGGCAGACAGTGTAGAAGTGAGTTGGCGTCTGGGTTCAGCTTCACTGCTTCTGGTGCTGCTGAGCATCACTAAACGCTCTGAGGGTGGGAGGACCTTGGGGGACCAGGCTGAGTATCATGGAGAACAGAGATCCCATAGCCAATCTGGGCTCCTCTGATATTTTACCGCATGCACAGGGGAAAAAATGTTTCTTAGTATCTAGATGGAATTTCCCTTGATGTAACTTGCATGAGGTGCCTCTTCTGGTTTTGCTGTATACCTCCCCAAAGAGCCTGGATCCGTTTTCCTGTAAGTCCATCTTAATAGTTGCAGACAGCTGGGAGTTCACCCCAGATCCTCTCCTTTTCCAGACCCGACAGGCTGATGATGTTAAACCACAGTTCCTCCCACTGCCTGAGATCAGCGATGGGAAAAGCCCTGACTGAGATGCTCTGTATCACCAGGGCCCCAGCTGCAGGAGGCAAGGGGCTGCTCCCAGGCTCTATTCATCTTGGAGACAAAATGCCTCAGCCTTGGCAGGACATGGGCTGTGGGGTCCATCCATGCCCCCATACCCCTGCATTCCCCTCACCCAGAGGCAATGGAGAGCAGGAGCAGAGACAGCAGCCCTCAGCCCCCGCTGGACCTCACTGTTCCTCTGCGGAGGACCCCACGACAGCCCCGCTCAGGCCGTCACATCACCCCCAGGCAGGTTCCCTGGGGCCTTCCCGCGCCCCTGCGTTGCCTTCAGAAGCTGACTCAGCTCCGGCAGCCCCAAGCTGGGGCCTCTATCGGAAAGCCTGTGGTGCCACCCACGCCCTGGGGAGCCCCCGGGCACTGGTGGAAACAGGAAGCTTCCCCCAAGGGCAGAAGCATCCCTGGCTGCTCCTGGACCATGTTTGTTGACAGGCGGTGGGTTTGCTTGTGTGGACACGTGGGAAAAAACAGAGAGATATGTGGTTTCCTCTCTCCCTGCAGGTGCGTTTGATCAGCTTTTTTGATCAAACTAACTCCTCCCCTGTACCCTGGGGTGAAAGGGGATGTGCCTGGAAGAATAGGGCTGTTTGCCAGGGGTACTCATGCAAAATTCTCAGCATATTCAGCAACACAGTGAGCATTAGTGACAAAAGCCATGAGCTGCAGTGGAGGGAAACTGAGGCACAGAGCAAAGGACGGTCACACAGTCATCCCGGGTGTGGTATGAGCAGGAAAAAGGCAGTGGGATCCGCTTTGGAGGGGCTCTTGCAACGCTGCTGCTTCAGACCCGTGGGAACTGAGCATTTGCAGCCATCTCTGCCAGCTCCCACGCCCGTGGGGAGGGAGAGATGCCAAGCATCCTTCCATGACCTGTTTCGGGTGACACAGAGGCGTGTCTGTCACGGCCATTAGAGAGCAGCACCGCTCTGGCAGCTTTCTTGGCCACCACTGCGCGCCCAGCACAGCCAGGCCACTCCGCAACGCCAGAGTCCCCAGCACAGGGTGCCCAGGCACGGACGGGCAAGGGTGGCACTCCTCGGTGGGACAGTCCTGAGCCACCGTAGGCAGCTGCATGGGACTGATCTTTCAGGGCTGTTTGAGGGGCACCGAGGCACAGGGCTGGGCTGGAGTCGGGTCAAGCTTGGACAAGGGGCACCTACCCAAGGACAGCCTGGCTAGGAGGCCGCCCTGAATCTTCCACTGTACCCTGTGTCCCCACCCCGCCTGGGGTGGGCTGTGATCCCGTCCTCCCTAGCCCCTGGCACAGAGTGAAAGGCTCTTGAGGGGTGTCTGCCTGCATCCAGGTTTGTCACAGAAGGGGGCAGTCCAGAGCCCACAGTGAACACATGGGCCTTGAAATCCCACCCTGGCCACAGCCTTTCCATGGGGATTAGGTGTGTGGTCCCCAGTTCCCACGGAGTTGTGTGACACAGGCAGGTCACTCATGTGAGGGGAAAAATCCTGTGAGTAGTTGGGGGGGGGGGTGTATATTTACAGATGTTCATGGGGACGGGGCTATGTGTGTCCTGGAAAACAGGGGAAGGAGATGAGAAGGGAATTCTGTGTCTTTAGGGCGTCTCAGTGTGACTGTAGGGGAACTCAGAGTAAAGGCGGGGGAGGGGGTCAGTCTGCGAGTGCCTCTGTAGGTGGGAGAGGGATGCATCTACTGGGGGGACCCCGTGCTGCGGATGTCACTGTGTCCGTACGGGAGGGCCCCTGTGCGGTGGGTGCAGCAGGACCCTGGACAGACTCCGTCCCCCCGGGTCACGCACGGCAAACGGGTGCCGGTGGGCACTGCGGCCCCGCCCCCTTCGCGTTCCGCGGCCCCTTTAAGGGCGGGGCGGGGCCGCGGGGGCGGGGCCCCGCGGGTGACGTAATCGCGCCCATTGATAAAGGCGGCGGGATTCCCGGGGCGGCAGCGGCGGTGGGGCCACGTGTGCGGGGCTCGGCGGAGCCCCCGCGCCACCTCCTCGTCCTCCCGCGCCCGCCATGGAGTCCGCCGGCC
>VXBA01002723.1:17445-28144 GCA_013399895.1 Serilophus lunatus
CCCGCCCCGCGCCGCCGAGACCACCCGCATCATCACCGACCCCATCTCCGGCCGCTCCTACTGCAAGGGCCGCCTGCTGGGAAAGGTACCGGGAGTGGGGGAAGGAGGGTGGGCGGCCGCGAAGGGCACCGGCCGCGCTGGGTTGAGCGGTGCCGGGAGTCGCCGCCCGGTGCGGGCGTGGGGAGTGGCCGGGGCTGCGCGGCTGCTCGACCCTCGGCCCGGAGCTGGATGCAGCCCCTCGGCTGCCGCCCGCCGCCCCCACCCTCCCATCCTCTCCTGGCGGGCGCACAGCAGCGCTGGAAGCAGTGAATCATCCGGTCTGGCTTCGTGCCTCGCCGGCTATCGGGGCCTCATCGGTTTCGGGTCGCCCCGCAGGGTGTGCGTGGGCTGGCGGGTGCCCCGGTTCCCAGGGGTACCGGTCGGCGCGGCTTCGCCGCACGCAACTTTTCCTCTGGCTGCCAACGGCATGTGTAGGAGGTGGGTGCCGGTTCCCAGCCCGGCCCGGGCTGAGTGTGCAGATTGGAGGGTGACATCACGACAGGAAAAACCTGTCTCCGTGGGGGCTGCCTTTCGGTGGCCCCCGGTCTCCGGGCTTCCTGCCTTGTGCAGGACTTTACAGGTTGATCTGTCATGTGGAAAGGTGTAAAGTCTGGCCATAGTGGGAGGAAAAATGCCCTGAAGGTTTTACAAGAACTGAGTGAAGAAAATGCCCGGTTGAGAGCATCATAGTTCAGATCTTAGTGGGCGACGCAGCAGGAGGGAGCGTGTGACGCTTGCCGGGCTGTGCTGCCAGGGAATGGGGGAGGAGAAGGCTTGTAAGCAGGCAGAGCTGTCTCTCACCCATCCATAACCACCTCTTCCCTTGCAGGGTGGGTTTGCACGATGCTATGAAATGACGGACCTTTCCAGCAACAAAACCTATGCTGTGAAGGTCATTCCTCACAGCCGGGTGGCTAAACCCCACCAGCGGGAGAAGGTGGGTGCCATGGGACTGATGGGGTGCTGGGCTGGTGGCGGGCAGCAGGGGCCCTGTGCTAACCTGGCACTGTTGCTGTCTTCAGATCACCAACGAGATTGAGCTGCACCGGGACTTGCACCATAAGCACATCGTCAAGTTTTCCCATTACTTTGAGGACTCAGAGAGCATCTACATCTTCCTGGAGCACTGCAGTAGGAAGGTCAGTGCTGGCGTGGCCTCCTTGTCAAAGGATCTCTTAAACAGCCATAGCTGGTTGGAGCAGGCTTTATCTGAGGTATTTTGTTAGCACTCCTCTGCTGCTGAGCTGTCTGCTCTGTCACGCCCTCTGAGCCCAGCATAAGCCATGTGGTTTTGCATGGCACTGGGCACTCCATCAGCTGCCTGTCCTACTTGAAGTGCTTGCTCGTGTTGGGGCCACCATAAATCCAGTGATTCCCTTGGCTTTGCTGAGCAACCTCAGCCTCCTGTGGGGAACCTGCTGAGGTCATGACTGCGAAGGATTATTTGTGAATGTGCAACTTCTGGAAGAACTGGCTTTGACTTTGCCTGCCCCATGCCTAGTCAGCAGGGCTGCCTTTCTCCCTGCCTGGGATCACAAGCTGCCTTCTCTCCCTCTGCAGTCCCTGGCCCACATCTGGAAGGCCCGCCATACTCTGCTGGAGCCCGAAGTGCGCTATTACCTCAAACAGATAATCTCAGGCTTGAAGTACCTTCACCTCAAGGGCATCCTGCACAGAGACCTCAAACTTGGTGAGTGCTGTGGTTGGGGCACAGTACTGTGTGGGGAGCAAGCTGTCCCTGAGGGATTTGTGGTGACGTATTGCCCTTGACTTGCAGGCAACTTCTTCATCAATGAAAACATGGAGCTGAAAGTGGGGGATTTTGGGCTGGCTGCTTGCCAGGATGTCTCTGACCAGAAGAAAAAGTAAGTTTGAGATTGCCCTATTCCAGAGTCCTCCAGGGTTTCACTCTTCCTCCTTCCCAGGAGAGTGGAGGGCTTAGTGCTCCCTCCTGGCCTAGGGAGAGGAAGCCTTAGGGCCCCTTCCTGGTGTGACGGAGCTCCAGCTGCAGGCAAAGCGAGGGGGCTGGGGGCTTTGTGGCTCCTCCAGGAGTGAGCTTGCAGCCGTCAGGCTGAACAATGTGTTGACTATTGCCATTGTGCCTGCCCGGCTGCCGTGCCGGCTGTGCAGGCTGGGACACAAAGGCTCTGTTCCTCCTCGGCTCTGGGACAGGCTCTTCCCAACGGCTCCCTAGGAGCAGCTGCCTCTGACCCCTGGGAGCTGGAGAGGAGGCAGTCTGTATGGGACTCGTGGAGGGGGGCTTTGGGCCACAAAGAGCAAAAGGGATTGAAGAGGACAGGCTGCAAACTAAATCCCAGGGCTTGGAGTGGGGGGAGGCTGCCTATGAGAGGATGCAGAGCATGCACTGATCTGGTGTTCTGCCCCACAGGACAATATGTGGGACCCCCAACTACCTGGCCCCAGAAGTGCTGCTGAGGCAGGGCCATGGACCAGAGTCAGACGTGTGGTCTCTGGGCTGTGTCATGTAAGTCTGTGCCGCTGTGTGGGGAGAGGTCCAGGCACCTTGCCTGGGGTGGGGACCGGCCAGGCTGTGGGCAGCCCGATGAGGAAGTTTTCTGCGCTTTGCCTCGTGGCTCTGCAGTGGTTGCTGAAAGGGGCAGGGGGAGGGGAGGGAGTGGCTGGATCCTTCCTGCCCAGCCCCACTTTGGAGCAGGTACTGCCAGCCTCTTGGGATGCTACATGGGGACTGTGCAAGCAGGACCTGCATGGCGTGGGTGCAATCGTGGTGTGTTCAGCTTCAGTTTAAAGCAGGCTTGACCGCACTGTGAACCTGATAAACAACGGAGAATCTCAGTGGCTGCTGCTCTCTTCCCTCAGAGAGTGATTGCTGTGCTGTTCCAGCGCATCCAGCCCCTCGCTCAGCTGCCGCTCACAGGCTTCCTGCTCCCTTTCTCTACCCTGGAGCCATACACAGCATGGGAGCAGTGGTGGCAGAAGGTGGCCTTTGCTTTCTAGCTTGCCATCCTTCCCCAGGGCTCCTTGCCTGTTGCTCTAAACAGTTGCTAGGAGGAAGTGTGGCCGGATGTGAGCATGGCTGTCCAGGCTGGAAGTGGTGCTCTCAGCCAGGTGTGGTCAGCCAAATGCCAATGACTTCCTTGCTTTAAGTGCTGCTGAGTCACAAGCCTGGTGGGGATGACAATGGCATGTATGTCCCCTCCCAGGTACACCCTGCTGTGTGGGAACCCTCCCTTTGAGACCTCTGACCTCAAAGAGACCTACAGGTGTATCAAGCAGGTAGAATACACCCTCCCTGTCTTCCTCTCCCTGCCTGCCAAGCACCTCATTTCTGGCATCCTCAGACGCAATCCCCAGGACCGCCTCACCCTTGAGGAGATTTTGGACCATGAGTTCTTCAAGGTGAGTGTGTGGGGGGTCTGGGTTAAGGGGGTCTGGGTCAAGGGACCCTTCTCCAGGTGGGACAAGGCTTTTTGAGCTTTGCAGGGTGCTGTCCTTGGAGCCCCAGTGTCAGTCCTTCAAAGGATACAGCCACTGTCCTGCCCAAATGCCAGACAGGGGAATTGAGGGATCTGGTGTGTCCCTGCTGCCTCGTTGCTATAGCAAGGGGTTGTTTCCTGTATTGATGCCAGTCATGCCTCTGAGGCTTGACGGAAACACAAGCTGGCTGTCAGGAGGGATGTGAATGACTGCGGTCAGCCTAGGGCAGCTGCTCTGCCTGCAGCATGTGGCCTGTGGAAACCAAACGTCTTCTTTGACCTCTCTGCAGGGCTATACGCCTGAGAAGCTCCCTCCCAGCAGCTGTGTGATGGCTCCAGAGCTGAGTCCCCCCAACCCTGCGAAGACTCTGTTTGCTAAAGTCACCAAGACGCTCTTTGGAAAGAAGAAACCCAAAGGTAAGTTCACATACTTGCCATTGAGGGTCTGGGTGACCCTTCCTCCCAATGAGAAGAGTGTCCTGTCTCCTGCAGAAACATCCTGATAGGTCTCTATGAACCTCTTGCCAGGGGATATCACAGGCTGGGCTTGCCTCTGCCCTTCTCGTGCTAGTGGCCTGGCATGGGTGTGTGCCTGGAGAGCGGATGCTGCGCTGCAACCAACCCATGGGGCAGTTCCTCCTGGAAGCCCTGTGTAGCATGAGAACTGGGAAGTGAAAGTGGGAGGCAGCTGTTTGACACCATCCTTATCACCATAGGCATGGGAGCAGATTAAGGAGAGCTGAGCTACTAGAAGGGGTGGCTCAGATGTCCCCATCTCCTGTGCTCAGCAGCGTGCTCATCTTTTGTTCTCTCTTCAGCCAAGAAGGGCTCTTTGGAGGACAGGGATGACATCTCCAAGCTGGTCACTGGGTTGATGAAGACCTCGATCTGTCGGCAAATGAGCTACAAAACCATGGAAGGGAATGAGGTGAGAACATCTCTGAGGCCATGTGTGCTCTTTGGGGGGGAGCAGGTAGGATGGTGATAAAACTAGGTCTCTCTGCAGGCCACTCCTGTATCATGCCGCAGTGCCAGCTCCAGCCCTGTGGAGACGGTAGTGGACGAGACATCTCACAAGTCTGTGTCCCCCTCCATCCGGGGAACGATGGCCAGCAGCTGTGAGGGTGAGCAACACCTGCCCCAGCCATCCCAGCCTGCCCCAGGTTTCCTGTCGTGCCTGGGCTGATAGCAGGGCTGACTGACTCAGCCTGTTACCTTCTCTCCACAGCCTTTGAAGACTGCATCACTGCCCCTGCCATCATAGAGTCAGCTGTCCGGCTCCTGTGGACCTGCCTCTCCTCCATGCCCCCAGGTAAACTGGTTGGACTACTCCGGGATGGGATAGATGCTGTGCATCCCTTTTTCCCTGGGATGAATCCATGGCTGCTATTTGCGTACAAATAGCACCTTAAATGGTGCCAGAGCCTGCTGCAGGGGTCTGCTCCCCACTGGGGAGATGAAGTGGGCAGGAACTGGCTGGCTGGTCTGCTCACCTTCTCTCCTTTCCATCAGCGGAGAAAAACCCAGCTTCTCTGGCTCGCCACGAGCACTTTGTCTGGGTGAGCAAGTGGGTGGATTATTCCAACAAGTATGGCTTTGGCTACCAGCTCTCCAATCACAGCATCGGGGTCCTCTTCAACAATGGCACGCACATGACGCTGTCCCCCAACCACAGGTGAGCAGGGGGAATGGGGCTGGTGCCTATCTCTGGCAGAGCCTTTTGGTTGGGAAGGGGCCAAGGGAGGTTGTGCCGGGGTGGGGTTGGTGTTGAACATCCCTAAAGCTCATGGTGTGCTCCCTTCAGGACTGTACATTACAACCCGACCAGCAGCAAACACCTGGTGTTCTCTGTGGCCGCCATCCCCGAGCAGCTGCAGAGACAGATGCGTATCTTGCGTTACTTTGCGTCCTACATGGAGCAGCATCTCATGAAGGTGGGTGCTGGGGCCCAGGGCTGGATGTTGGGTCATGGCTTGATCACACTGCTTGGTCTGGTTGGACTCCCTGCTTGTAGGCTGTGGCCAGGTGGACACTGAGTTAGTTGTGTCCTGGGAGTGGGGACCCCACTGAGGGGTTGTCCACATTTGGTGTTGTGTGTGCCGGTGGCAGTGCTCCTGTGTATGGGACCAATGGCTTACACAGACCCTTCTCTCCAAGGGAGGTGACTTGCCCAGCATAGATGACCTTGGGCAGCCAGCCCTACTCCTGCAGTGGGTGAAGACTGACCAAGCCTTGCTCATGCTCTTCAGCAGTGGCACCCTCCAGGTATGTGTGCCCAGACCCTTGTGAAGAGGAGGCCAGACAGTGTCTCCTGGCCTGTGTTGGATCTTATCTGCCACAGGTCAAATGCAAAATCCAGCTGTGAAACGGCTGTGGGTGCAAGATGCTGCTCCAGTGCCTGGAGCTGCTGATTTCAGCTTCCCCAGCCCATAGGGGGACACAATGCTTCAGCTGGATGCTTCTGTCTGCACCAGTGCTGGGGCCAGCACATTCCTGCCATGGGGTATGGAGCAGGGATGCTCCCAGGCAGGTTGGGGAGGAGGAACGGGTTGAGGCAGGAAGTGTGGCTCCATCATGGCTCCCCAACATGCTGCAGGAAGCACGGGTTAATCCAAACCCAACCTGTCTTCTAGGTGAATTTCTATAACGACCACACCAAGGTGATCATTAGCAAGCCTGACCACTCCTGCCTTGTCACCTACATCAACCGGGAGCGCAACTCCTACACTTACAAGCTGTGCAGCATCCAGGAGCTGGGCTGCTCTCCTGAGCTCCACCACCGCCTCAGATACATCCTCAAGCTCCTCCAAGAATGGGCTCAGGCCTAGCATGGGACCTTGGGAGACCTTCTTTGGACATAGAGGTCTCCCTCTGCCCTCTCATGGCATGGGAGGTATGTTGTGGTGCTGGCTGCCCACCTGGGCACTCTGTATCCCGGTGCTCAGCTGGACTCTGGACTAAGACATGGATGTGGTTACAGCAGCAGGCCTGGATATCCTTGCTGCTTCTCCCTGGCTCTGGGCAATTCCTGCCTTCCCACTGCCAGCTCCTGCTCTGGTTGTGCTGGTCTTGGTGGAGTAAGATTGGGGTGGTACAGGGAGGGTGGTGGTGGGTGAGTGCCCTGCAGCCAGGTTTGGGGCTGGCTATGCCTTGTTTGAGGCTGGCAACTGCCTGTGGTGGGGGTTCAGGCTGCCCTGCCCAGGGTCATGCACCAGTTGCATAGACCCTCTGCATGGCCTGGAGAGGACTGGCACAGACTTGACCCTCAAGCCTTTTGTGCTGTGAGGTAGGAAAAAAACCCTTCCTGGGATGGACAGGGGTGTGAAGGGTGCTACCTGCCCTGCCAGGGGCTCTAGTGGGCTGCTGTGTGCCCTCTACAACTCTTAAACTAAGAAGGGGGTTGTTTTGGGCCCAGCTGTGCCCTGTCTGTTTCCAAATTGTGAATTGTCTGGTACAACTTGAGGTTTGATAAAGGGAGGGATGGGATCTGAGGACTTGCCTGGATAAGCCCTCATCTTATTGGGACCCAGGGTAGTTTCTTATTTCAAGGCAGTCTCTGCCATGTGGGACTATTTATGTATCTTATTTATATGGAATTATTTATTTTCCTGTCGTTCTGTCCATGTGCAGCTCTCCTCTCCCTGACTCACCTCAATAAAAACATTTTTGTTTAAGGGCAAACTGTATCTGCCTTGTCTGAATCTGGAGTCACACAAGGGCATCAGCATCATCCTTACTCCAAGGCTGCTTTTGCCTGCCAGGAATGACCCTTCTTGCCACTGACTGTTGCTGGGGGACAAGGTCAAGGAGGCAGGATGACTGCAAGCACTCCGTGTGGTCCCCACTGCTTCCGTGGGGCTAGCAGGAAAGGCAGAGTTAGCTCTTGCTGTTGCCAGTGGAGCCCTGGAGCTGCCTCAGCTTCTCCTTGCTGCTGGCAAACTCCATTCCCAGTTCTCTCTGCACTTGGACCAAACCCAGATGCTTTCCTAATTCTGCTAAGCTGCAGAAGGCAGGAACTATGACCTAGGTGGTAGAGGGCTGCCTGGGTCCTTGCACTATGACATCTTGTGTGATGGGATATGAGTTGGGCATGAAGCCAGGAAAGAGCTCTATGAGCTTGCTTTGAAGGTGATCTGTGTAATCAATCTGCCTGGGAGCAGCTTGTGCTGTGGGAAGCAGCCTGGCCTGCTCCAACAGCCTTGGGCAGTTGCCTGTTCAAGAGGAATCCAGCCTTTTTGGTTTTGTTTGCTGTCGCTTGGGTCTTTTTGCAAACCATACTTATGGGGATGAGCTGAGCACGGAGTGAGCATCCGTATTTTGTTCCCTGCACCGACCAGGGCCAAATAATCCATGTTTCAGCCACAGCTGAAGAAAGCCTCTTTATTTCAGCTGCTCTTTCCCTACAGCTCTCTACAAGACTGGGTAGAGGGAGAGGCACGTGTTACTCAAAGTAGACCCCGTGCACTGTGGCCACAGCAAAGAGGGAGGCATTGGAGAAGGTGGCAGAGGCAAAGCTGTCAGTCTCGGGATCCCATAGTGCCCGGCTGGCCACCACCAGGCTCTGCTGACCCTGCTGGCCCAGCACCACATGGCAGACCAGCTTGTAACGGGGTGGCACCACCTCTTTGACCTGGTTCTGCAGCAGCTCAGTCAGGCTCTGCGCTAGTGGGGCACTGCCCTGGGGGCTGTAGACAGCTGTCCCCAGGGCACTGGACAGGGCCCCCTCTAGCACCTGCTGCACCTGCCCCGCATTGAACTTGCAGCCTTTGTCTGGCCGCATCCTATAAGTGTTTTCAAGGGGAGTCTTGAGGATGGGCTGGAAAATGGGGAGCCCAGAGAAGCTAACACGTCTGTGGAACATCCAAGGGCCAATGGAGGGGCGCCTGCTACCTGGGACCACACCGAACGAGCTGCGGTGGCTGAGGATAGAGTTGCGGCGGGAGAGCAGGAGGGGTGGTTTGCCTTCCTCTGAGCCCGGGGCTGGGGCAGGGGGCTGGGAGCCACGGCGTGTAGCACGGTGCAGAGAGGCTTCAGTGTTGTCCACAGCCATCACCTGGGTGGGTAGGGCCATCTCTGGGAAAGGCTGCTCAGCCATATGGGTGGCCTGGGAAAGAGATGAGGCCTGACTGTAAAGCAGAGGCAGGTGTCCCATAACCTCTTCCCCCCACTGCCTCTGCTTCACTTCTCCCACTTCTCCCTGCTCTCTGCAAATCTCATGGCTCCTGGTGCATGAGTCTTTGTGGGACACAATGATGAGGGTGGGAGGTCCATGGCAGCTGCCTTCCCATCTCCACATCTCCATGCCCAGCAGACAGGGCCAACTGGGACTGATCCAGCACAGCCATGCTTGGTCCACTCAGCCCTCTGCTTTCCCATCTCCTGCCTTTCTTCTAGCATAGGTAAGTGGCTCCTTGCCCAGTTCTCCTGTCTGCATCTGGTCCCACACTTACCCTTGGCCCTACTCCTGCACTGCTCCAGTAAACCCAGAAGACTTGTCTCTGGCTGATGTTGCTGCTCAGGACCAGTCTTTGTCTCGCAAGCTGCTGCGAGCACAGCCAAACCTGTTGTGCTGCTGGAACAAACCTTTTGTGTTCCTGGAACATGAAGTGTTGCTATGTGACTCTGTAGTTCTCCAGAGCTGCTCTGGGGCATGGCTTCTGTAACTCTTTGTTTCCTGGTCCCTCTGCATTTTCAGCTGTGCTAGCACTGGGACATGGTTACTCCAGGCATGTGCTCTCCAACCTCAGCTGTCCTTGCCAGCCTGAAAAATGCTGCCTGATGTTGGGTGTGCAAGAGAAGAGCAGGGGTGGAGAATAGCCAAATAGCCACTGTAATCACCACACACATCACATTATAGGATGCCCTGGGGCTGGGACCTCAAACAGCTGGATTTTGCCCAAAGGTTTGTGTCCTTTGGGTGCCTATTCCTCACTGCACCGAGAGAGAGTGTGCGTGGGTGGGCACCTATTGAATCACAGAGTTATAGCATGGGTTGTGTTGGAAGGGGCCACCTACCAGACCAGGTTGCTCAGGGCCCCAACAAGCCTGGCCTTCAACACTTCCAAGAATGGGATGGAGCCCACTCCTGCCACGTGCCAGGGACCCTGCTGTCATAATGTCTGAGGACAGGTTGCTTCTAACCCTGTGCAGGGTTTCTTCTTGCCAGTGGAGCCCAGCCCAGCTGGTATGCCATGCTGCTCCATCAATGTGCTTTTGTCTAGCCTGGCTGCTGAGCTATTTGAGGAAAGTGGAGATGGCTTTTGTGTTTCTATCTCCTGTTAGAGGTATTTATAGCCTGCTGCTGACTAACGCTACCAAGCACCCTGCCAGCTGGACCCCGCTTCCTTAGGGTACTACTGTCAGCTCCAGGCCCCACTCCTGCCTCTCTCTCACAGTACCCACTGACAAAAGTAGATCTCTCCATGGGCAACCTACCTCTGTTCCTCTAGTTGGGCTACTCCCAGGCTTTGGAGGAAGGGGGTAGGGCATCTTCTGCCACAGAACTCAGTTTGGGCTTAGGTGAGCAACTTGCTAGTGGACGGCATCCCTGCCCATGGCAGGGGGTTTGGAACTAGGTGGTCCCTTCCAACCAAAGCCTTTCTATGAAATTGGTGATACTTTTTTTCACCTGTGATCACTTGTGTCCTAAGCAGACACGAGAGCTGCGGGGCTCTGGCCATGAGCATCACAGGAGAGAAGGGTTTTGCCATTTGAGGGGGCAGATCTCCTTGGTAGTCTCCATTTTGCTCCAGTACTGCTGCTGGGGGCCTGCCGTGCCCAGCTATTTTCCATGGGGGCTGTGCGGGTGGAGATGGGAGGTGATCTCTGTGCATTTGACCTGTGCATGTTTCCTTTTCCAAGATCCCAGCTGCCTGCCTCCTTTCACACCCCCACTCGCCCCATCCACAGGCTCCCGTGCAGCAAACCCACCAGCTGGGTGGGGCAGGTCCCCTTGCCAGGCACGCTAGAGCCGTACCATTAAACACACCATGCAGCCCTGCTTCCCCATCCAGTAAATGCCGGACAGAGCCGCCTCGGCAGCAACGGTGGGCTTCGTGTCTCACTATCCCCTCACTCCCTCCCACCGCTCCCCGGGCAGCCCAGCCTCCCCCCCAGCGCTGCCTGCCCGGTTTCCTCAGCAATGGGCCCTGTCGCACAACGCAACGTGTTGGCTCCCTCCCCGGGGCCTCCCCAGGCCGGCCACG
>VXBA01002723.1:35837-56937 GCA_013399895.1 Serilophus lunatus
CTGGGGGGGGGGGGGGGGCGCTGCCCACCGTGCCCACGCCTGGCACAGGGACAGGGTCCCCGAGGCCACCCCTGCTCAGCAGCAGGGGCTGGGGGCTGGGCTGGGACTGCAGGCACAGCAAACACCGCTGGAGTTAAAGTGCTGGGTAACGGCGTGGACGGTGCCCAGGATGGGGATGAGGATGGGGATGGGGATAGGGACAAGGGCTGGCTGCAGGGACAACCCCTTTACATGGGGACATGGTGAGAAATACGGTTTCCCAGCAGGATGTGCCCAGTGGCACTGTGGGAGCCCAAGTCAGCATGTCCTGTCCTGTGCATGCTCCAGCATATGCCATCACCTGGGCAGAGCATGAGTGTGGCATGTGGGGCCATGATCGTGGGGACAGCTCAGGGGCTTGGCACAGCAAGGACCATTCCAAGCATCTCCCCTTTCCAAAATCCTGCCTGTGCAGTGAGGAGCAGCAGGCTCCCTTTCCCCACCGTGGCACATCCCTTATCTCCAGCCCTCCCATGCTTGCCACTGGGGAAACTTGAGGCACGTAGCATGTTGGAGGGGGTGAGCTGCCCACGGGGGCACGAACCAGGTCTGTGTCCCTGGGCTCCTGCTGCCTCCAGTAGGCAGCCCTGCACTGGCAAAGGGTGTGCCCGCTCCCTGCCTGCACTCTGGACAGCTGAGTGAGGCCGTAGGCTGAGAAATAAATCTTTTAAAATAAGCTTAAAAATATATATCTCTCTATAGATAGTTTCCCTTTGCAATAAATAAAGGTTGGGGGTGCCTTCCCCAGGCCTTGCCCATGGCACGCCAAGGCACAGCTGGCTCTGGGGCTGCCCCCTTATAAGGATGGGGGGCATCAGGACACCCTGTTGGGGTACTCCAGCTCATGGCCCGGGATGGGTGGTCCCAGGAGGAGGTGATAGGGAGCAGGCAGTGACCCCACCGAGGGGAAGCTGGCATGGCACCGAGTCCACCTTGCCAGCAGCTCCAGAAACAGAGGGGGGAGTTAGTGCTTCCATTTCTGGGGGGCAACAAGCTCAGGGCAGGATAACCCCAAACCCTGGGTGACAGGACATGGCACCAATGGCCCAGCCTTGGGTGAGGGACACGGCAGGAACAGTATGGCCTGCACACAGCTTGCATAGAAGTGCCAGCCTGCCCTACCAAGCCCCATTACAGGACGCAGGAGGGCTGGTCCTCCTCGGCCGAGACCGCTCCGGCAATTAGCAGCACAATGCGGGTGACCCCGCTCTGCACCCTCCTGTGCCCACCGGGTGCTGGGAAGATGCTCTGCAGAGGCACCAGCAACCTGCGGAAAGGAAGATTTGGGGGATCAGCTGGGTCCCTCCACAAACACCTCACACCCCCATGCTGCCATGCATCAGCCCTGCTTGTGTCCCCGAGCTCACCTAGCGCTGGGCACCTGCCCCGTGGTGTCCCATGCTCTGCATCTCAAATGCATCGGGCACGGTGGTGCTGCTGGTACTGGACACACTGGGCTCATTGAGACAGTCCCTCTCGCTGCCAGTGAAGCCCTCTGGGCCGAAGTTGGGGTAGGAGCCAGGCAGCGTGGGGTGCAGGGCCACTGTCACCGATGCAGTGGCCGTGACAGTGGTGTAGCTGCCAGCAGGACCTTGCAGGTGAGTGCTGTAGGTGGGCAGGGCTGAGGGAGGGGCTGGCCGGGTGCCTGGCGGGCAGGGCTGCAGATGTTCTCGGGACAGTGAGGGGCATGGCTCCCCAAAGGGCAGGGTGGGTGCAGGCTGCGGGCCAGAAGCCTCCTTCTTCCCCTGAACCTCCAGGCTGTCCTTGTAGGGCTTCAGCACCTGTAGGGGGAACATGAAACAGGAGGCTCCCCAGTCATACTGAGCATCACTCCGGCAACACCATCAGCACCACAGGGCAACTATGAGTGCCCATCCCCCAGCTCTATCCATGACCCTCTCCCAGGGAAGGCAGGGGGCCAGCGATGCCACAATGGGCAGAGACACTCACAGTGATGCGTGGAAAGCTCGGGTCCTTGCCAGCCTCCAGTAGGATATGTGCTGGTGTAGGGGGCACAATGAAGGGTCCCCGGGGGCTGCCTGGCCCCACGCCCTCCGTGTAGTGCTCTGTGTCCGAGGGCTCGGGGAAGGTGGCAGGCCAGGCTGGTGTGCGCCGGACATACAGTCCCCCCGGGCCCAGGCATGGGGGCACCGACTCCGGTGGAGTTAGGCAGGGGCCATTATCCACCAGGGATGCCTAGGGAGAAAAGACAGCGTTGGAGAGACCAGGGACATAGAAGGATGGAGGAGTGTGGAGAAATACGGAGTATGGGTGGATGCGAGGATGGGGATTTGGGTGATGCCAGGTGAAGCAGGGGTGGGATCAAGGGTCAGGGAGAGATGGGGACATTGAGTGTGGGGTGAAGCAGGAATGGGTTCAGGTAGGCACAGGGCAAGTTGGATGTGGCTCAGAGAAAGAATGGGGAAAAGGATGGATGATACAGGGTGAGGGTACGAGATAAAATTGGGGCTGGACAAGGCGAGGATGAATATAGAGGGACAGGGTGAGGGACAATGGAAGATGGAGAAAAGTGGGTTGGGGAGGGCCAGAGACAGGCAGGATGGGGGGGTCTTGTACCTCAGGGGGTGGCCCGATGACAGAGAGCAGGACGGGCAGCAACACCAGTCCATTGAGCAGCCCCAGCAGCGTTAGGATGGTCAGCACTGCAAAGAAGTACCTGGGGGGCCACAGGCAAAGGTACAGCCACCATCAGTCTTGTTCCATCCCAAACATGGCTTCCCATGCCACACACCCTGGCTCCACCAGGTCTCCCCAGCCTCCATGCAAGATAGAATGGGTGCCCCAGCAAGACACATCCTCACTAGCTGCCCCATATCCCCACCGCCAGCCAGCAGAGCTGCCACACTCACCAGCCCATTGCCAAAGCTTCCGGAGGGCAGCAAATAGCTGTTTTACCCTCCTTCAGAGCTCACCTCATGATGAAGTCAAACTCAGAGCCGGCCAGCATGAGGACACCCAGCAGGGTGGATACAGCACCATCCATCACAGGGGCAAAGGTGTGCTCCAGCGCTGCAGCTGAGCGCACGTTCCTGCTCCCCGCAGCTGTCAGGAAGCCCTGAGTGGGACAGGGATGTCATACGGGGCTTGTCCCTGTGTGCCGCCCATGATGGGCCACCCACAGGCATATAGCTGAAGGGGCAAAGGTGACAGGGACTGGGAACTGGGGTCTGCCTGTGCTTACCAGGGCCACATGGACAGTGAACTCCACACCGATGCCCACTGAGGCGATGAGGATGACCACTGGGATGGCGCTCAGCTTGATGCCCATCAGCCCCATGATGCCAAACAGTTCCACAGCCATCATAGCCAGGATGGAGACCTGGGGGATGGTGGGGGTCAGTCAAGGGTGGCACTGTGTGGCTGTACCCTCTGCCTGGCGAGGCTAATCCCGCTCTTCCACATAGGGCAACCTCACCTCATTGACCGTTTTCTCTCTGTTTGGGGTGTCTGTCGGCCCTCACCCTGCTCTGCATGAACGTCCTCGAACCTCCACTACATATATTCACTTCACACAGGGTGTCTCTAATCCCTTCGTATGGTTCCCCCCACTCGCTGACTTCTCCATACGGGTATTCCCCTTGCCTTGTTCTTCATGAATGTCCCCAGGTTCCCGTCCCCTCCATATACTGCCGTCATCAGCGACATAACTGATCTCTCCACACTTGAGTCCCTCACCTACTGCCACTCCTGTGTGAGTATCCCTTCCCTCCAGGCTGCCCCTGTCCATCTCATCACCCGATTCCCATGAAGCAGGTACCCAGGGCCACTCAGCAAGATGGCAAAAAGGCTGGATGCCCCTGACCTCATCCATCAGGACCATCCCCATGCATCAGGGTGCGTACTCACGATGATGCCAGCTGTCCAAGGGTTGAGCAGCAGCAGGGCACAGACAAGGAAAGTGCAGGCCAGTAGGATGCTGATAGCCAGCAGGAACCAGTGCCGCAGCCCAATGTATTGCTCCCAGAAGAGGAAGGGGTAGCCACTGGGGTAGCTCAGCACGCCGTGGCGCTGGGCAGCCTCCTGGCAGATGGCCCGCACGCTCTCAATTGCCTCCACAAAGTCTGATGTGCGACGCAGCCCACTCAGGTAGAAAGGGAACTGGGCAAACTCCAGCGGCTGGGCTGCTGGGACTGTGGAGACAACAGGCAGCATGAGGGTACAAGCAACATGCGCGTACAGGCAGTACAAGACCACCACAGTCACACCAGTCTGAATACAGGCTGGGCAGCCTGTTGTCTCAATGGGTACTGCGGGTCTGGGGAGCGTGTGGAGAGCAGACCCGAGGGGAAAGAGGAGGGGGTTTCTCTGCCCACATGATGCTTGTGGGGTAGTCACATGGAGCTGAAGGGGAACAGAGGCACTTCCTTGCAGTGAGATGTTCGTGCGCTAGTTTGTTGCTGTGTGCTAAGGGCACAGGGAGCACGCAGACGGGTGGTCAGGGTGTGGAGTGCGGAGGGACGAGCGCGGGCCACAGGGAAGTGAGGCAGTTTACCAGATGGGATGAGGGAGGTGAGGGGTTTCCTATCAGGGCTCAAAGTGTGGGGAGTGGAGTACTCTGCAGGATGACGCCGGGGACAGGAGGGGGCCATGGGGAGTCCTCCATGCTCACTCACTTCGCAGGTTCTCGCCCGTGGTATCATACTTGTCGTGAATCCATTCAGGTGGTGGCGGGTAGAAATTGGCCTGGGAGGCAGCAAAGCCCAGGGGGTCATTGCTGGCCCACACCGTCAGGCAGATATAGAAGGTGTCAGGGGGAATGATGCCATTCTCATCCACCAGCCGCCGCGTGGTCAGCTACAGGAGAGAGAAGGAGCATGCATTAACTCAGCAGCAGGTGCAGAGTCATTCCCAGCCCAGCCACTCCAGCCCTGCCACCACGCACCTGATTGAAGTTGAAGGGCTCCTTCTTGTTGCCAGTCTGGATTAGGAGCTTGTATGCCAGTGCCCCATCCTCAGAGCCATTGCGGTAGCTGTCATGGGTGATGCGCCCGGCCTGCCAGTCCCTGTCGAAGGTGGCCTGAAGCCCTGCGGATGCAGCATGGGGGAGTGAGCATCCTGGGGACACGCTATTCTGCACAACACCCCATGTGACCTAGCAAGCATGGTGCTAGTGGGATGGGGGCGCAGAAACCCCAGGGCTTAGCTTCCAGTGCTGGGCGCTTTGGGACCACCCTCCCCAGGGTTGTGCACAGCAGGAAAGGCATCCTCAGGTCAGTGGGGAGCATGAAGGCTGGGGAGAGGGGTCGTTGGGCAGGAGAGATCATGGAGAGGAGGCATGATGTCCCTCACCTCGCAGCCAGTCCTGGAAGTAATGGAGCCACATCTTAGGCAGGTCACGGTTGCCCTCCCGCACCACGTACTTGACGGTGCTGAAGGCCTCGTGCAGGCTCAGCAGGGCAGCTTGGGCGCCTGGGTAGTGGAAGCCACCCTTGGTGACAATGAACATGTTGTAGAAGGAGAAGTACTTGAACTGGGCTGAGATGAAGGCGTGTGCCTTGGTGTCCCGCGGCACGATGTCAGTCAGGTAGAGGCCATCATGTACCATGGTGGTGCCGTAGAGGCTCAGCCCCAGCAGTGCCAGGAACAGCACTACCACTACTACCTGTGGGGACACCAAGGGGGTCAGGCAAGCTCCTGTGCTACCCACCCGCCCTGGGTAGCTCCACCAGGGCTGCCCCCACCTCACCTTGGTCCGGGTCCGCAGAAGGAGTGGGGCGTATTTCTCCCGGGCGAAGTCAGCGAGGCTCCAGCGGCAGAAGGGCAGGGGGACACACTCCCGCCTACTCTTGGCCTCATCCAGCTGGGCTAGCAGATCCCGGGTGGAGCTGGATGGGGCGAAGACCTGAGAGCCGAGGGGGTCAGCGGGGGGCAGGAGGACAGCAGGCGAGGTGCACACCTGGGAGGTGGGCGGCAGGACGGTAACGATGTGGTGGCCCGAGGGGTCGCACCGGGTGAAGGCTTGTACAGTGGTGGTGATCTGGGTGCTGGTAGCCACGCCAGGGTGCCCGTAGGGGGATGGGTGGCAAGCATGGTTGTCATTGGCATCAGCAAGCTCTTGGGGCTGTATCTGGATGACCCGCGAGGAGCAAGGGCTTCGGGGAGAGTAAAGGAGGAGAGAGGGAAGGACGAGAAGATATTTAGTCACCTTATGTTTCTTGGGGGAATTGCAGAGTCAGCCTCACCCCAGCAATCCCAGCACTGGTACCTATAGAAGCAGCAGAGGATGTCGAGCCGGCGTTTCTCCCGGCGGTGCAAGTCCAGGCTCAAGATAGCAGGGAACACAAACAGCACCATGGCAAAGTTGAATACGACAACCACGGCAGCCTGCAGATAGTGGGGGACACACATTATACCGAGGTCTGGCCACCCCTTCCCATCCTCTGGAGATGGATTGTGGCCCTACCTGGAGGGAAAAGGCACGCAGGGCAGGGATGGGCACCAGGGCCGCCATGAAGAAGGCAATCATGTTGCTGACGGAGGTGAGAGCCACGCTGGTCCCTGTGCGCTTCAGACACTCACCTGTCCGCTCCTGGGGGAACAGAGGGAGAGAGGTGATGAGACGGCCCACAAGGAGGTGGGAGGGGGCTGAAGGAGCCCCTAGGCAGTGCACAGTGCTCACCTTGAAGGGGATTTGTTGGCTGGTTTCGGTGAAGGCGTGAGCCAAGAGGAACATGTCATCCACACCAATGCCCAGGGCCAGGAAGGGCAGGACCTGACAGAGAACAGTGTCACTAAACGCACGTGACCACCACCTGAGAGGAGGTCCGGCCACCTCACACCCACCTACCCTGCAGAATCCGGTTCTTCCCACAGCACATACCTGGGTGGTGGCTGCATTGAAGGAGATGCCCAGCAGTGAGCAAAGCCCCAGGCCAGAGGCAACGGAGAGAGCCACAAGCAGGACCCCAGCCAGGCCCACAGCCCCTTGGGACTTGGAGCAGTCCCACCGCAGCATGGTGACACACGCGTAGGCCAGCTGGAAGAGTACAGCGGGTTAGGAGGGAGGGGGGAGCAATGGAGACATGGCGGAGGGCAGAGAGAAGGGCACACGCACCATGAGGAGGTAACCCCCAGCCACTCGGATGGCACTGACGTCAGAGAAGGACTTCATGATGTCGTTGAGCGTGGTGGTGGAGAAAGCGTGGACACTCTGCGTGGCATTGGGAGGGATGGAGTCCTGTGCCAGCTGCAGGAGGTGCACCCCGTTAGAGGAATGAAGACCCCCCTGCTCTATAGTACACTCACCCCAGAGCCATTCAGGGTGTCAGTGTCAGTACTAAGGATCCCTAGGAACACCCTGGACCACAGCAGTGTAGTTCCAGGACCCATGGCCACATGAAAATCTGGGCACACGGGGATGCCATGCACAGGCTTATCCCTGCCCAGCCCCATGTGGGGGCTGTTGGTAGCACCCACCTCCACAAATTTCCTCTGCCAGGCCTCCAGGATGGCTCCTGCCTTCTCCTCGCTCCAGCTGATGTCGTGGATCTCGTAGTCATCCTTGAAGTGCTCGTAGAGCTGCCGGGGGCTCATGAGGAGGAACATGGTCTGCAGGGCCTCGGCACTGGAGGAGAGGCATGCACCTTGCTGGGACCGGCTGCAGTGCCCCAGGATGCAGGAATAGGTCCATCCCCCACCCCACGGCACCCAGCCCCACCACAGGCACCTAGGAGAGGACCCAAGCATCTTGCTCCCCTGCTTCAAAGCACTGCCCTGCTCACTTGCCAGCCTCTCAGACAGCCCCACAGCCCCTCCTGCAGCCAGGGCAGGTTTCCTACAGTGTGCTGTATTTCCTACATAGCAGCTCTCACCGTAGCAGCTTGCCCTGGGAGTCTTTGGTTGTGCCACCTAAAATCAGCTCCTGTTGCCAGCGCATGAACTTCCTGGAGAAACCGTGGCAGCCCCCTGAGAGTTCAGCTGGGATATCTGGGCTCTGTGGGTAGAGGGAGGTGTCAGGATTGTGGAGCAGGCAGGAGAGCAATAAGTCCCCACACCTTTCCTGGTCCTCAGGGACTGTGACTCACCTGCTGACTCTGCTTGTTGGGGGCACTGGGGGGGCACTGGGGGTCCCGGGGGTCCAGACAAGGCCGTTCCATGTAAGCCTGCCCCACCTCTGCCTTGTCCAGCAGCTCTTTGAAGCCCTCCAGAGATGTGAACTGTCCCAGCTCTTCCATCAGCTGCAGAGGGTCCAGGTTGCTCCACTGGATGTCAGGGCGGCCCCTGGGTGGAGAGAAGGACTGGGATGATGGGGGACGCCAAAATCCACATGCAGTAGCACCCCCACTGCCAGCCCGTCCCATGGGACCTGGGCGTGCGCCCAAAGGCAGGGTGTGAGGACACGGAAGAGCAGTGTCAGTACCCAGTGCATCCCCTACCCCCTCCTGGGGCTGCCTGTGACATCCCCCATGCCCTACGCAGCTCAGCAGGCCATGCCCCGAGTCAAGTAGCGTGCCTGATCCTGTTAGTCCGGGACAAAGCAGGGGGAGCTGGCCCTGCTGCCTGGCCCCGCTTTGTGTGAGCAGTCAGGCCGATTACTGCCCGTGGGCTAACATCTTGATAGAGGGGAGCAAGCAGGCAAGAGCTCCCAGCATCCCCTACAGCCCTTCCTGCCATCTCCCCGCAAGCTGGAGAGTTTGGGGCTCGGCAGAGGTTCTGGGGTCTCAGGACAGTGGTGGGAGCTGAGCATGGACTAGGACCTTGGAGGACTGCACGGGACTTGGGTACCCAGGAAAAGGATTTTTTCCATTGCCTGCAGATGCTCTGCTCCCTCCACCCCAGCCTGGGGAGCTGGAGGCCAGCTTCCAGCCTTACTCGGCTTCTTTTTCAAGACAGAAACGACACACAAAAAAGCCAATAGCCCAGCCCAGCGCTCCAAAGAGGGGAAGAAAAAGCCCCAAGCAAGTGTGGGCTCTGGGGAGAAACACAGCCTAATAATTCATGAAGGCTGGCTAGGCCAGAGCTGGCCGCTCGAGATTCCCACATACCAACCGGAGCTGCTGCTGCTTCCAAAGAGAGCCCCTTTTATCTGCTTTCGCTTGCTTCACTGAGCCAGGGCAAATCCTTTTGTCTTTCCATAGATTGCTGCTCTTTGTTCTCCCAGCTCCCGCCCCGCTCACCCCTTGGCGTTAAAAAAGGGTCCCCATGGGCTGGCCGGCGCTCAGCTGAGGTGCCTGACCGGGCACCCGCTCACTGGGCTTCGAGGAGAGATGAGTCCCATCACCGCTGTGGTGCCACCCTGCCTGCTATGTACCCCAGCCCCAGGATGCCCACTCTGGCAAGCAATGCCACCAGCATCCTGCTTGACACAGCCACCCCAGTCCCACTTGGTCCCGCTCCCGGCAGTTCCCCAGGCTGAACTGGGGAGAACCTGAGGCCTTGGGGGGGTGCAAAACCAGTCCCCTAGTCCTGGCTGGGGATGCTGTGGCCCCTTCCCCCTCCTCCTGTCCGCAGCAGCCTGAATAAGGCCACTATTTCATCTGTTTGGCAAGGGGCAGCTTTCAGAGCAGCATTAGCATGAGAAAGCGCAGGGCTTCGTTTGCTGACAATGCACAAGCCGCCCCAGCTCTCCCGGACAAACACACGCGTAAACAGAAGGAATGTTGGGGGGGCTCTCCGGGCCCAGCCCGGGGTCCCCAGCCCCACCACCACGGTATAAGAAGCTGGCTGGGAGTCACCTGCCACCCATCCCAGGGACTCTGAGCCCTCCATGCCCCTGTGCACAGCTCCGAAGTGTGGGTGCCTCCTCATCATCATGGCACCCACAAACTGCTGCTGGGGGCAGGGGTGGAGCAGCCTCAGGACCTGCCTGCGGCATAGACACTGTCCTCACGTCCCTATCCCTGGCTCGGGGGCCAGCATGGCAGAGCAGGCATGGGCGCCCACGGGCCATGCAGTGGTGCAGCCCTGCCAGTGCCACTGAGCCCAGAGTGTTGACCCAGCAGGACAGCAATGGTAGTAGGAGCATCCTGGGGCCGAGCAGGACATGCTGCAGCAGCACCAAGGCACCTTGGAGAAGGCAGGGCCAAGTCACAAAGGAAGGTCAAAGGCCCCCAGCTCCTGCTCCCCACCCATGGCTCCCCACACCCAGGACAGCCCCCCACCTCCCCGTACTCACGGGAGATAGGCTGAGCCTCCCTGCAGCTTGGAGCCTTCCCAGAAGCAGTCCAGTGGTGTCAGGATCACACAGGGGAACAGCTTCTCTATCATCTGTAGGAGAAGATGCCACGGCTCAGCAAAAACGGGTTAGACCTCCCAGCCTCACCCAGCCCTGCTGGGCTTCCCAAACCTGTGCCTTCCCACATGCAGACGGCAGTGCCTTTGCAGCGCCTGGGGCTGCCAAGCCCTGTCCCCACCACAGCACATCCACTGCCATTCTCTGAGGGACTGATCTCCCGTGGGGGACTACCAGGGGGCCACTCCACGACCAGTACTTACCCTCTCTATCATGCCATTCTCAATGATGGGGACACCTGACTTGTAGCAGATCTTGTTCAAATCCCACGATCTGCAAAGGTAGAAAGAGGAGCTGAGAACGGGCACAATCCCACAGGGGACATGGCAAGAGACAGTGGGATGTGCAGGGCATGGTGGGGATCCCAGTCCCCCATCTGGAGCTGGACTCACTTTCCATACAAAGAGACTTGGACCTTGCTGGCTGCCAGGGCCGCCTCGAGGTGGAGCTGCAGGGCCTCCTGCGTCAGGATGTTCTCCCCATCCCTCTTCGGGGTCTGGATCAACATCTGGGAGGTGTAGACAGACTCCTCGCCGAGCTTCTCCTTGGTGTAGCGCAGCTCCTGGCTCACACGGCTGCCCGCTGTGGAGGGGACCATGATGTGCCCTGGCACCGACAGGGCCGACAGAACCCACATCCCACCAATTTGTCCTGCCCATCAGGACGCCTAGGGAATGGGATGGGCAGGAGCAAGGCACTGCACCATCACACGGTGCCGTGTTAACCCAGAGGGGCTTCTTGATGTTGGGTTTCCCAACTGCTGCATCCTCTGGGGTGCTTGCACCCAGGGGATCCAAACGGGGATCATCTCAGAACACAATGGACCAGGCAATCAAGCAACACGGCTGCTTCCACACACAGAACAGCTTGTTGGCTTTGCTTTCCCCAGAAAAACCCCACAGACAGATCTCAGTGAGGCAGAGGGGATGCATCCTGCCCAATCCCACCTGTGTATTGTTGTAGGTGTTGCAGATGCCCAAAACCAGCCCCTGACACAGCAAGTGAAATTGGGCATGCCCCACGGCAACCCAGCTGCTCCCCAGCACCCCAAGGCAGGCAGTTTTGACCAGGGGAATGGCTGCAGGGAGAGGCAGGCACCCCCAAGTCCCCGCAGGTGTAGGCTGTCCCAGGAGGGGTTCGGGGACAGGGAAGTGAGACGGTGCTAGGGACATCACTCTTCCCTGTCAAGGCTCTGGGATCTGTCCCTTGGCGGCAGCAGGAGAGCTCCAAACGCAGCAGGGCCAAGGTTTCCGGGAGAAGCCGCCAACTTCATTTGCGGCTGCCTCAGCATGGAAGAGGAATCCCCTCCCAGCCAGCGTGGCTGGGACCAAACCCTGCACCGTCTTTCTCATGGCTGAACACCATCCCAGGGACAGTTGCCCCCAACCCCTCCAATCGAGGGGCTCCCATCCATCCTGGCACAGCAAAGGAGGGGATCAAACAGCTCGGAGGAGGGTGGGAAGCAGTTCCTGAGACACCCCCCAAGTGCACCACCTAGTCGCCCTGCTCCCAACTCCCCTGCCCAAGGTGGGAGGTATGTGGTGTGTAGGCCTCACCTCAGCGCCACCCACCAGGGTGCCCAGCATCGGGTACGTCCTAAGGCAGAGCTGCTGGCAGGGGCAAGGCCAGCTCCTGCCCAGCCCCAGGGAAGCGGGGAGGTCAGGATTCATCTGCACCAGGACGCTCCCTCAGCAAGAGGCGGGGGCCCCGGCGGGCCTGGCCCCTCGCCAGCATCGAGGAGGCCGGAGCAAGACCGCAAATAAGGAGCAGAATCTTCCCTTTTAATGACTTATTATATGGGTTGGTGTTTTGGGGTTTTTTTCCCTGCTTTTTGGGAACAGGGAGGGCAAAGCATCTTTATTGTTTCTGGCTGGGCCAGGGAGCAGCTGGTGTCCATCAGATGCCAGTTGGGATGGAGGTTGTGCCAGGGACAGGGAGGGGGGGGACATGGCTGCGGCTTTTGTGTGTGTGTCAGAGGGGAGAGCAGCACCCAGGGTGAGGGGACGAGGACACAGGGAGGGTGGGTGTCACAGGGGGAAACAGGATGCCCATCCCATTCCTAGCAGGCTGGGAGGTCGGGCAGGNCTGCTCCCAGGGGATGCATCCTGCTGCACCCTGTCAGTATCTCCGCCCAGCACGGCTGCAGGAGGAGCCACACATCTGCAAGTGTGGGGTGGGAGCCCCCCAAAAAATTAAAGAGAAAGAAAAAAAAAAAAAGAGAGAAAATAAAAAGCCGTCCCTTGTAATTAGTGTTAATTTGGAACAGGGCACTGCGAGCCGTCAGCAAGCTTCAAAGGCCGTGAGGAAGCCTCAAATTCCAACACCCTAATTAACCAAAGAGCAACATGAAAAGACAAGGCAGCGCACACAGGGCTGCCAAGGACACTTCAAACGGGCGCGCGCCCGCCGGCCGGCCAGCCCGGGAGCGGGGCGAGACGCCCCACGCTGCACGCAGCCCCCCGGCCGGGGAGGAGGCTGGGGGGGCACCCCGATACCAACAATGAGCACATTAATGAGAAACTGTATGTAAATTCCTTTTTTTTTGTTGTTTTGTTTTTTTGTTTTGTTGTTGTTTTTGTTTTGTTGGGTTTTTTTGGGTTTTTTTAATTCCAATTAACAAAGGGAGCCCTTGGCTTTTTCATGCAAAGGATTCTCTGGTTCCAATCAGGCGTCCAGTCCTGCTTACGAACAGCCTGCTCTGCTCCCCGGCAGGGTTTGGCTTCACCACCCTGGACCCCCACATCTCCTTAAAAACCCACAGCAGGGCCTGAGGGCAGAACAGTCCCCCAGGGCAGTCATGCCTTGCATGAGCACCCTCTCTGGGGCGGGCACCGCTCCCGGGTACCCGTGGCTGGGGGTTTTATGCTGGGGTGTCGTGGGGTGCCAGCTCACAGAAGTGTGAGCTGGAGGGTGGATTGGGCGGGCCCCCATGCCCATTTGCAATCCAAACATCAGAGGTGCAGAGCAGGCTCCTGCCATGCTCAAGCAGGGAGAGCGTGGGTGCCAAGGAGGGGACAGGGTCCCTGTCAGAGAGGACAGCTGCGTGTGTGGCTCCTTCCAATCCGCGGGCCATGCCGGGGGAGCCCTCCCCGTAATTACGGCATCCGCCACAAAATTACAGAGCAGGGCTGGAGCCTCCCTACCCCTTTCCTGGCCACCCTGCCTGAGCCATCCCCCTGCCACTGCTCCCCAAATCCTCCTGGCACAGGACCCACAGCTACAGCACTGCAGCCAGCTCACCCTCGCCCAGTGGAACCAGATTGTGCCTTTGGCTACTCCAGTCAAGACTGAGACCCAGCCCTTGTTTTCTCCCCCTGCCCAGGAAAGGTCTGACCCCAGCTCACCCCACATCCTCCCAGGGGCTGCCAGAACTCCCCCAACTCAGCTCAGAGGATCTGGGGTTAGAAGAACCCATGCCAGGCCCTGCTGCCTGCTGCAAAGCCCGCCAGTACAGGGCTGGACCCCATGCAGCCACTCTATCTGTCAATGACAGCGAGGGGACATCCCATCATGCTTTCCCAGGGCAGGAGGTGAGCAAACCCTGCGGTGCCCATGCAGTGAGGGGCAGTGGGCTGAGTGTGTCAGAGCATGTCCAGGTGGCGCTGGGAGGGCAGTGGGTCGGGGCAGGCTGCCAGCCCCACACTGAGCTCTCCCTGTCTGGCAAGGGTGTAGATGAGGGAGGGATGTGGGAGGTGCTGGGGGCCACAGAGAGGCAATGGTGTCCCTCCAGGAGATGCACACTGCTGCAAGGACCACTGTCACCCCAGGGTGTGTGGAGGCTACGGTCAATAGCAGTGCCATCACACTGCAGAAAGGATCCAGGCACTGCCAGCAGCTGTCATCACTGCTTGGGTGGGACAGAATGGCAGGGAGAGAGCACTCCTGGGCACACATCTTGACTCGGCCCACAATAATCAGGCCCTGTCCTGCCTGCTGTAGTGGGGCTAAAGGATGTGGCAATAAATGTGGGTGAGTCCCAGATTCAGCTGATGCAGAGGGGATGATGTAGCCCTGACCCCAGCTCCAGCTGTGCCCATCAGCAAGAGAAGCAAGGGCAGGAGGTCCCTCGGTGAGCAGCCCCCTTTCCACGGTACAACATCCCAAAGCTAGGGCCGGAAACCACTGCACAAATGCTCAGCTGGGAGGGGGTGCAAGGTCACGCTGAGATCACCTGGTAAAAGCCATCTCCATGCGGACCCCCCTCTGCAGCACCCCCAGCGCTACGAGGGGCACTCACAGGGCAAAACACCGGCCTGTCAAGCCATCCCTTGGCACAGACCGAGCGAATCCCGCTGGCAGATGTGCCCACCCTGGGTGATTAGAGCCCCGGGGGCATTAGAGGGACGCCAGCAGCGTCCTGCAGCTCATGCACTATCGTGCGTCCCGGTGGGAGGGGGTCCCGAGGCACCGCCCCAAGCGTCCCTCCGCCACAGCTTCCCCGTGCTGAGCGGCGTGCAAGCCTGAGGCCACCTTCAAAGTGTTGTGGGGCGGATTAGCTGGATTAGGGAGGCAGTGAAAGGACCCATGCTGCTCCGGAGGAAGTCTCGCCCAGGGCACGCTGAAAGAGCCATTTTTACCTGTCCCGGCCGCTACCGCCGGCCTCGCCAAAAGCCCGGCAGCCCCGTCCTGTCAAAACACGTCCTCCCGGCCCCATTCACCCCACGGCTGGTCCGGGGAAGGGGGGCAGCTGGGCGGCAGATGGGTGTCCCCAGCAGCGCTGAGGGATGAACGAGGGCTCGGCCCTGCCCCAGCACCTCCAACTAAACCCAGCCCCACCAAAGGGGCTCCCAGCTAAATCAAGAGGGGCGGCAGAAGAGGGGGATGCCTTCAAAAAGCCAGCGGCGGAGGGGCTGAAAGGGCCCATTTGGGGCCAGTTCCCCAGCCGCCGGCCCCGGCCGAACTCTTTTGTTTAACGGCAAAGCTAAATTAATGTCTTTATTACCCCAAATCGCGGGGCGGCGGTTCCCAGCGCGGGGAGGGGGGACGCCGGGAGCTCGCACCGCCCCGGCCAGCTCCGAGGGGACAGCGCGACCCCCGAAAAAGAGAGGGGGAAAGAAAAAAAAAAGGAGGGGGGGAGAGGGATTCAGTTGGGAACTATTCACCGCTAAGACTCCTGTCAGCATTGACATAAATTTCCACTGGTGTTGGCATTTAGGCATTTGCCATTTCCATATGTATAGGGCTGCCTGTACTAATTATGCTAATCACCCCCTCTGTTGGCTGCTGTGAAAAATGGCCACATTAGGCACTCCACTGCTTGCTAATGTCACTTAATGTGTGGTTGAAACATACATTCATCCCCCTCTGAATGGTGAAATTTTTCCACATTGCTGGCTTCATTCAGGCAAGAAATGAATTTTTTGAACTCAGACCACTTTTCCAGGCCCGAGGGAGAGGCAGATAATAAAACCCTCTTCTCGGGCTCTGGCGCTGCCCCCTCCCAGCCGCCAAATAACATTTAAAACACAAAAAAACCCAAAACCCCTTCCCTAAGTCCGTAGATATGTCCAAGTTGGGAAAAAAAAAAAAAAAAGAAAAAAGTCCTTTCTAGGAAATTTAAAAAAAAAAAAATATAAGTTGAAAAGCAAAACAAAATGGATAGGAGCAGATAACCCACAGCCATCCGTAAGGAGTCTTCCAGTCTCTCCGGGTTAATTAACAAAATTTTCCAGCCCAAAAAAGCTGACCAAGCTGTCAAACAAGGGAAGAGGAAGAGCAAGAGGTTTCGCACCCACCTCCCAAAGGTAAATAAATAAAAGGTGAACTGCCCCTGCACCTCACCTTCAGGCGGGTGGGGGGCTGCTGGGTGAGCCTCCCTTTCCTTCCCTCCTCCCCCCTCCCCAGAGAAGAAAGGCTCTTTCAGAGGCAGAGGGGACTTTGGAGCAGAGGGGAGAGCCAGGCAGGCATGTTTTCAGGATAACAGGGACCTCGGCACTTCATGGCAGCAAAACCCCAGCTGTCCTTCGCTCCTCCAAGCCCCCAGGGATGAGGGCACGGGGTCCCCAAGGACACCCAGAGCCTGCAAACAGAGAGGACAGCAAGGTCCTGAAGAAAAAATCCCACCAGGCCAGGCAAGAATGTCCTTAGGGACCTTGGGCTCTCCCTTCCCATGGAGTAATATTTGTGTCACCACACCCCGAGAGAAGCAGGGACCCTGTCCGCACAGGACACCCATCTAGGGACAGAGCAGGGACACAGCATCCAGAAGCCACCCCTTAGGAGTGAAACCAGCTCCAACTGCCTCCTTGCAGGCATCTTGCTGCCCTGGACACAGGGACAAGCTGCCATCAGAGCCCCTCTATACTGTTAGCATTAGCTCTACGCAGCTCCCCAGATTTACCCGCTCCTTTATCACACCCTGCACAAACATCCCACCCCACAAACCCACCCGCCGGCAACAACGAGACCACCCACCTCTCTGTGTGCCCACCCAGGAACGATCATGGCATCCCACTCACCCCCACTGCTGCCCCACACTCTTCCATGGGACCCACCATGCACAGTGGGGACAGGAGCTGGGAACAGGGGCCACACAGATGGTGGGAAGGGTGTTCAATCCCTGTCCTTGGCTTCCCATTGTGGCTTTTCCATTCCCTGTGCCCTCTCAAAAAGAGTCGGTCGGGGTCTCCTCTCCCGCCTGCCTCGCTGCAGGAGGAGCCCCAGGCTGCATCCTAGCCCTGTCCTGGGTGCCGGGGAGGGGACGTCCTGTGCCAAGTACTGTTGCAGAGGTCAAGGAAGGACAAAAGACACTGCAAGATACTGCCAGGGGGCTGGAGGTGTCTCAGCTTCATGCTCCAGTCTGGCAAGAAGGCAGCAAATTCCTCTCGCTCCCCTAAGATGCATCCTATTTCATCCCACCAGCACGTTTGGGGTGTCCCTGACCCCCCTAGAAAAGGGACAGGGTCTTCTCCAGGGAGACTCAGCAGCTCTTTGAGAGCATGACGGCTGTGCGGGATGCTGGGCTGTTCCGGTTAGGAATTAACCCGGCCTTCCTTTGAACCAGCCCTCAGTGCTATAAATCAGGCAGATCCATTCACCACCCAGGGCTCTGCCTGCCCAGAGCTCACTGCCCCGGCCCCTTAGCCCTAAAGACGCCCTGGGAGAGCCGGGAACAGCTGCCAGGTGTCTAGAGGTAACTCAACACTCACCGCTAGCCAGGGTTTCAAAGCCTCCGAGTGCCTAATTGCTTCGGAGGAGCCTAATTGAACATTTCCACAGTCAAGTCCAATTTATGGGGTGACACAGCCTCCTTCCATCTCCCAAACAGAGATGCACGTCAGGCATAACCCCAGAACACTGCAAGAAGCCCCCAGTCGGCCTCCAGAGCGAAGGACATTCTCAGAATTGGGACAGGGGACCTTGCGTTTTCCCACAGTGGCCAGGGTCACAGCCCAGGCTCAGGAGGAATACCATCAGCACAGCCCCAATGCTGACCCCAGCCAGGGGGGCAAAGTAGGGCTGCCCACGCTATTCCCACATTTGGGGAGAAGGGAGATGGGACAGCAGCTCCACGACCCCCATGGGAACAGCTCCCTTCCCTTCCCTACTCCCCAGGAGCCCAACTCCCAGAGAGCTGAGCTCAGCCTGCAGCAGTGACAGCCCAGTACTGCATCACATTCTGCTTCTGCAGCAATGGGACCTCACCTGTGTAAGGTGATGAGCTGGAGCACCACCACCCTACACCCCTCAGCCTGGCTAGGCACAGGCAGGTGATCAGGTACAATCATTAGGTGATTAAATACAGTCATGGAACCCTAAACCATCCTCCCTCTGAGCTGGGACCTACTGGGCTAGGATGATGGGCCTGGTATCCCCTGCACACATACCCTGTCCCTTAGACACTTCATGGCGCTGCCTCCCCTCTGCAGCAGGGCCAGGATGAGATGGACCACATTCCTACAAACATCTCACAGACCCAGAGAGGACAGGAGCTAGGGCACCCAGAACCCTAGGGAATCACACAACTTCGGAACCAAGCTGATGGGGCATCAACTTTGCCAGCCCAGGAGCAAAAACTGTGCTGCTTCTGCCTGGCACAGTGGGACCAGCCTCATTGCAGAGGCACATACACACACCAGCCACCCTGCCACACGTGTGGGAACACGAGAAGGTAGTGGCTGAGAAAATCCCAAAACACCTTCAAGTACTGTGGATCCAACCATAATCTTGGAAATTGTGTCCTGCTCTCCAGGGGCAGCCCAGGCCCTCCTGTCCCCCAGTAATGCCCACACCAGCAGGACGGGGTGCAGCGACCAGGATCTTGCCAGAAAACACAGAAGCCAAGGCCAGCAGTGAGACAATGACCCATGGAGGGTTATGGGGAAGGGGGGCAGCCCCACAACTGATACACAACACTGAAAGTGCCACTGCAAACCTTCCTTCCAAATCCTGACCCGCACATGCTTGCCAAGGACCCCGTGGAACGAAAGCCACCTCAGTCACATCGTCCTTGGTGGTCGCAGGTTCTGCCAACGCCTGAGGACGCTGGGGCTGTGCCACCCAGGAGCAAGGCAAAGAGGGGTCTGCCCCAAGCGCACGCTCCCAGGGGAAGAGCCCTCCCAGGAAGGACAAGGCAGGGCCCCAAGTAGCACCCTTGGCATCGCACACCACGCTCACTAAGGCACCACAGACACAGAGCAGCAAGTGTGTGTGGACCCATGAGCACCCACTGCCCAGGCCAGCAGTGTTTCAGCATGGAGTAAAAAAAAAAATAAATTAATTAAATCCAGCTCCTGACACTGAAGAAGATGAGAAGCCACGAGAACGAGGAGGCTCCTGAGAGAGGCCCCCTGTACCCACATTACAGCCAGACCTCAGTGTGGGGGAAATCCCCCAGGAGCAGCCGCAGTTGCTCCGGGCCATACCCAGGCGAGCAGGGAAGCACGGCTGGGCAGAGCACAAGCCAGGTTTCTGGGCAATTTCAGCTGTCCCCAGGCTTGGCCCCTTCCCCATCCCGCTCTCCACCCTGATGTGCCGCAAGTCCCATTCCCCTAACAGGAACAATCACGGCCGCTTTCCTGGCCCCAGTTCCACAAAACGCTGACTCCCTGCAACTCCGAAAGCACAATTAAAATTCGATGGAGCCAGAGCCACGACCCAGAGCGAGGGAAACGCAGAGGGAGCGAGTCCCTCCTTCAGCAGCCACCACTCAGGGGCTGGCTGGACCGGGAGGTATCACTGGATTTCTCTGCTACGTGTTGCAGAGGAAAGGGGTGATGGAGACGAGATCTGGGGAGGGGGGACAAACACCCCTGGGGAGTGGGGAGCAGGTGGGAGAGCCGGGCATTCCTGGGCAAGAGTGCGTGTGTGCATCTGTGTGCAAGCAGCGAGGGAGCGCAGAGCCCTTTTTTTTAAATTAAAAGAAAAAAAAAAAAAAAAAAGGGGGTGGGAGAGCAAAGTTGCTTCTATTGTTGAACCAAATCCAAGAGTAGCTGAGGACCACACAGGGAGCGGGGCGTGGGGGAGGAGGCAGCGCTCCCGCACAAAGATGGCTGACACCCCTCTGCTGAGCAACATCTGCCCCTGCACAGCACCCCGCGGGGACCCCCGCCCGGGGAGCCCCCCCGCCTCGCCCGGCGGCAGGGACAGGGGGTGCGATTCGGGGTGCTGCCCTCCCCGGGGCCCCCCAAAGCAGAAGGGAGGTGCAAGAAAAGCAAATCCCATACCCGTGAAGCAGGGCTCCAGAGATCGGGCAGAGAAAATAAAACCACGGTGGAGTTATTAATAACAAAGGAGGGCGATCAGCCGCTTCCACTCGGAAACGGGGATTTGCTCCTGCCTGACCCTGCCCGCGCCTCCGTCCCCACTAGACAGGGGTCCCGGGCTGGGACTGGCGGCTCCGCGGCGCCAGCTCTGCCCCGGCGCGAGGCTGTGGTCACCCCCGAGAGTTTTTCCCACCGGGAAGGGGATGTCCACGCACCATCCCCGCCGCACGTGTCGGGACTTTCGCGCGAGGTCCCCCGTCGGGACACACGTGGGGGGCCCCCTTGCAGCTCAGCACCACGTACCCGCGCAAAGCACAGCCCGATCGGCTGCGTAGACGGAACCCCCGCCCCGTGGGCGCCCACGGCCCCGATTTCCACGGCCCCGCCGGCGAGACGCCCGGCATCTTCATCCTCCTCCTCCCGTGCCGCTCCCGCGCTGTCACCTGCCTGCCCGGCCGTCCCCGCATCTCCGCGCTGCGCTTGGGGGACAAAGCCACGGCCGGGAGCGGGACCGGAACCGTTCCCACGGGCGGCCGAGCCCGCGGGGCCACACTTACCTTCCACCCAGAGGTGTTCGATGTCGGTCTCGATGGAAGCCACCCGTAGTCCCACGGCCAGCGCCCCGAAAACCAACAGCCCCACGAAGAGCACCTTCCCGCAGTGCCGCTGGATCCGGCAGCCCAGGGCGAATAGCAGCGCCTGAAAGTGGGCCCGCAGCCACAGCGGAGTCCTCTGGCCCACGGCCCTACCCTGCGGAGGGGGTGAGAATCGGGTCAGCCCGGGAGAGGAGACGGGGAGCCCCTACCCGGGCAAGGGGACTCTCAGCGGGTCGGGATGCCCGCGGCGGCCGCGCTCCGTTGGCTGCGGAGCGGAACCGCGAGAGCCGGAGGTCCCCGAATCGGGGGACACGGAGGTGCCCACACCCGCCCGGTTGGACCCAAACTCCTCCGCGCTCTCCGAACTCCTCTCCCCGGCCCGGAGCCCCCGCGAGAGCGGGCGATGCTCGCCCCTTACTCACCTCGGGCAGCGGCTTGCGGCGGGCGGCGCGGAGCGGCGGCGGCGCGGCGCGGGGGGGCTCGGCCGGCATGGCGGGGCGGCTGGCGGG